>JAPZQD010000062.1:0-65332 GCA_036971965.1 Nyctalus aviator | reverse complement strand
AAAATAGTGATATGCAAATTAAACTTCACTCCACTACACCCACAAGCCATGCCCACCAGTCACACCCACCAGCCAATCAGAGCAAGTATGCAAATAATCCCAACCAACATGGTACCAGGAGGGAGGCTTGGGTTTCCCAGCAATGGAGGAAGCCAAGCTTTATGCAGAGTCTGGCAAGCCCAGCCCTCCACTCAAGGCTAAAAGTTTCAATTATAGAAGATAACCATATCCAAACAGAAATGGCGGCAGCCACAGAGCAGGCAGGACGCTTGGCTCCATTCCAGGCTACAAAGTTTCAATTGTAGAAGGAAAATAAATTCCAGATACCAGGGACTCTGCTTGGGTCGCCTGGGGCGTGGCTGCCCTGCAAACCATCACAGGACTCTCCCTCAGGTTGCCCCATGCCCCACAGAGAACCCCACCCTGATCCGGACACCCTTCAGGGAAAACCAGCTGGCCCCCACCCATGCACCAGGCCTCTATCCTATCTAATAAAAGAGTAATATGCAGATTGACTATCACTCCAACACATAATATAGCTGCTCCCATGTGGACAAATATCCTGTCCTCATGTGGACACAAGATGGCCACCACAAGATGGCCAGCAGGGGAAGGCAGTTAAAGGGACCAGGCCTGCAAGGGAGGGCAGTTGGAGGTGATCAACCCTGCAGGGGAGGGAAGTTAGGGGTGACCAGGCCAGCAAAGGAGGGAAGTTGGGGGCAAACAGGAAAGCAGTTAGACATCAATCAAGCTGAAATGGGAGTGGTTAGGGTGATCTGGCTGGCAGACAGAATTGGATAGGGGCAATCAGGAAGGCAGGAAGGTTAGCAGTTGGGGGCCAACAGTCCTGGATTGTGAGAGGGATGACTGACTGCTCGGTTAGACCCAATCCCGGTGATCGGGTCTAAATGGTCAGTCGGACATCCCTCGATGGGGTCCCAGTTTGGAGAGACTGTAAGCTAGACTGAGGACACCAGTCCACCCACACACACAAATTTTGTGCACCAGGCATCTAGTTACTTTATAATTTTATGACTTGCCATAAAATTATCTGACTGGTCATCAAATGTATTTACTTTGGATGTGTGAGTTATATTTTAACTTCCTGGTTGGTATCCCTTTGGGCATAAACATGAACCATGGGAAAGGGATAAGTCATTTGAGAAGAAGCCTGTGTGCCACCAGGATGCCTAGGAAGTGGATTACAGTTCTGCTGCTGCTCCAGCTGAGTTGCCACTTCAGCCCTGGGAGCTGTGGGAAGGTGCTGGTGTGGCCCACAGAATACAGCCATTGGATCAACATGAAGACAATCCTGGATGCACTTGTGCAGAGAGGTCATGAAGTGACTGTTCTGACATCCTCAGCTTCAATTCTTGTTGATCCTAATAAACCATCTGCTATTCAATTTGAGATTTTTCCTACATCTTTAACAAAAGATGATATGGTTTCTTTTTTCATGAAGATAATCAATAAATGGACATTATGACCTGCCAAAAGATACATTTTGGACACAGTTTTCACTACTGCAAGAAATGTTTTTGGAAGGTTCTGACATGATTGAAAAGCTCTGTAAAGATGTTGTTTTTAATAAGAAACTTATGACCAAACTACAGGAATCAAAGTTTGATGTTGTTCTTGCAGATGCCGTTGTAGCCTGTGGTGAGGTGCTGGCTGAGCTACTTAAAATACCTTTTGTGTACAGTCTCCGCTTCTCTCCTGGCTATAAAATTGAAAAGTTTGGTGGAGGACTCCCATTCCCTCCATCCTACGTACCTGTTGTCTTTTCAGAATTAAGTGATAAGATGACATTCATGGAGAGGGTAAAAAATATGATCTATGTGCTCTATTTTGACTTCTGCCTGCAAATATATAATGAGAAGAAGTGGGATCAATTTCTGAATGAAGTGCTAGGTAAGCTATGTTTTTACTTGGTAGCATGAAGTCCTAACATTCCTAGTGCTTTAGAAGGTGAGTTGGTATAAATATTGACAGGAATTTGTCTTTTATAAATGAAATGATTAAATAATCTATAGTAATACAAGCATAACATGCTAATTAGACTGGACAGATGAAAAACCTTCTGGACGTCCTTCCAGATGACCTCTGGATGAAGCTGGAACTGTGAGGACCTGCAACTACCAGGGCCAAGCCCTCTTACATGAATTTCATACACTGGACCTCTCGAAATATATAATGATCTTTTAATCTCATAAATACAGGGAGTGGTTCCCAAACAAACTGTATACACTCTTTCTTTTCTAATTTAACCCATTGGAGTTAATAATTATTCAAAGTGTGTCCATATTTGTGGTACACCCTATATCACAGAAATGCTTAAATTATAAGGCTAGTTTGAACCCTGGGGTACACTAGTATGGGATATTCCAGGAAGTTAGAGATCCCAAATAAAAGCACTGAGGAGTTCCTTCAGCAATCACATATCCATTCTTCTTTGTTGGTTTGTAATAAGCTTCTTTTACTTTTTAGAAGAGTATTAGGTCCACAGCAATATTAAGTAGAGATTTCCCATATATGTCCTGCCTCCTTAATTATCAACATTGCCCATTAGAAAAGTACATTTGTCACAACTGATGAAAATATACTGACACAACATTATTATCTAAAGTCCATAATTTATTTTAAGGTTCACTCTTGGCATTGTATATTCTGTGATTTTTGGACAAATTTATAATGTCATGAATCCACCATTATAGTATTGTAAAGAGTAATTTAACTAAAAATCCTCTGGGCAGTGGCCATTCCCATTTATCCTACATATTAAATTTACTATAATTTTTTATCTTCAATGAAGGCATTAGAAATTTCAATAAATATTTCAAAAAAGCACAAATGTAATTTAAGGGGTTACATATTTTTAGCACAATGTCTATGGACCATTGGAGGAATTGTTTCTATTTTTTTCTCCTTAGTTTTCTTATTTAAAAATTAAACTGTGTTGCCATACTACCTGAAGGAGTCTTTAGATGGAGAATATGACTCTGTCTCAGATAGGAACCTATAACTCAAAGTTTCTAATGATTATATTGCTTCACTAAGTGCTTATAAATCATCTGTTTTAAAGGCCTAAAATATTGTTGAAGGATAAATACATAAATAATAACCAAGTTAAACTTTTTGAAATATATATTTCTTTGTTACAGATAAAATGAGCCAAAATTAAGGGTAAGCACATCTATTTCCATATTTTATGAAAGTTTTTGGCAAATATTTTTTTCATATACAAATATTGTTAAGTACTGAACATGAATCAATTGCAATCATGGGCATACTCTCAAAGAACTCACAATTTACTTGTAAAATCTAGAAATACAGGAATAGCTTGCTAAATTGTAGGATCCAGACTGAGTATCCTAAGGAAAGGCATTTCTGTGTGTATGGTAGGGTTGATTGACTAAGGAGTTGAAATCACTGTTTACATTTGCATTAGTTGATTTTGAAGCTTTACAGAGTAAACAAATTCATACTTAATTCTTTAGTGCTTAAATAAATGTTTATGATTCTGAATGTACTGATGTGAAATTAGAGTTAAAAGTCTATATAAATAATGTGTGTGCATATACTGTATTTTCAAGCCAATCACTTTTATTTGTATTTATCTTTTAAATATGTTTTTATTCGTTTCAAAATGAGAGGATGGGACAGGGGGAGAGAAAAACATTGATCCGTTGCCTCCTGTGCAGGGTCCAAACCTGCAACCAGGGCATGTGTCCTGACCAAAAATCAGACCAGCAACCTTTCAGAGCAGGGGACCACCCTAAACCAACTGAGCCACACCGACTAGGGCTAAGCAATCATATATATATATATATATATATATATATGTATATATATATATATATATAGTCTTAATTTTTTAATATAAATATTGTGCATGCATTTATGGTACAGAGGTTATAAGGACATCTTTTTTAAAATAAATCTTTATTGTTCATATTATTACAGAAGTCCCTCATTTTTTTCCTCCTCCACCAGGTTCCCACCCCACCCTCTTCCCTTTCCCAACCCCCAGGTGTCCTCATCCATAGGTGCACAGTTTATGTTCAGTCTCTTCCCGCACCCTCCACTCCCCTTTTCCCCAAGAATCGTCAGTTCACTCCCTTCCATACCTCTGATTCTATTATATTCAACAGTTAATATTGCTCATCAGGTTTTGTAATTCCCTTGGTTTTTAGATTCATTTGTTGATAGTTACATATTTGTTGTTCATAATTTTTCTCTTTATTTTCTTCCTCTTCCTAAAGAACCCCCTTCAGCAATTCATATAATTCTGGTTTGTCGGTGATGAACTCCTTTAACATTTTTTTTTTTTGTGAAGCTCTTTATTTGTCCTTGGATTCTGAGTGATAGCTTTGCTGGGTAGAGTATTTTTGGCTGTAGGTTCTTGTTATTCATCACCTTGAATATTTCTTGGCATTTCCATCTAGCCTGCATGGTTTCTATTGAGAAATCAGCTGACAATCGTATGAGAGCTCCTTTATAGGTTACTACCTGCTTTTCTCTTGCTGGTTTTAATATTCTCTTTTTGTCTTTTGCTCTTGGAATTTTAATTATGATGTGTCTTGGTGTGGTCCTCTTTGGGTTCCTTTTGTTTGGGGTTCTATGCGCTTCCTGGACTTGTAAGTCTAATTCTTTCACCAGGTGGGGGAAGTTTTCTTTCACTATTTCTTTCAATATGTTTTTGGTATTTTGCTCTCTCTCATCTTCTGGGACCCCCATAATTCTGATGTTGGTTCACTTGAAGTTGTCTCAGAGGCTTCTTACGATATCTTCAACTTTCTGGATTCTCTTGTCTTCTTGCTTCTGTGGAGGACTGTCCTCTGGCTCTTTGTGTTCCAAATCTTTGACTTGATACTTGCGATCTTCCATTCTGTTTTTATGACTCTGTATAATATTTTTTATTTCAGACAATGTTGTCTTTATTTCTAGTTGATCCCTTTTCATATCCTTATAGGTCTCATTTATTTTATCGGCCTTTTCTAGTAAATTCTTGAAAAACCTTATAACCGTGGTTTTGAACTCTATATCCAGTTGCTTTTTGTCTTCCATTTCTTTTGTTTGTGATCTCCTTTCTTGTCTCGGCATTTTCGCTGCTTCCCTGAGTTGGTAGGGTGGCTTTGTGTGTTAAGGTGTCCTATATGGTTCAGTGGGTCAGCCTCCCAGTTATCTGAGGTAGACACTCTTGGTGCACCCCTTTGTGTACTGTGTGTACAGCCTTTTATACTTAAGTCTTAATTGTTGTTGGTATAACTGGAAGGAACTGACATCCAGGCCAATTGGCTGTGAGGATCAGCTGTGTCTATGCCAGGAGACAGCCTTATTCAAAAGCCTCTGTGCTCAGCTTGGATGGGGCAGAGTTTCAGGCTGGAGCCTACAGCCTTGGCTTCCTATCAGCCCCGCCCTATGAGGTTCCTGAGTCTCAGTGTCCTTTGGTACTTGCTGCAAGCACCTCTGAGAGAAAGGTGCCCTCGAGTTTCTCCCACTACCAGACAGTCTAGTCTCTCCCCCAAGGAGCCCTGAACTGGGTTCAGTGCAGTTGGAAGTGGGGTTCAGTGCAGTCCAGAGCTTTTGTCTCCTTCCTGCTATGGCAATCCAGCGGCACAGTCAACAGTCCATCCTCTGCGCACAACGTGTGCGACTCTGGGGCTCTGCCTTTCACCGCTCCCCTGAGTTTTCGCCTTATAGCCCAGATTCCCTCCATATGAGCTTGGGTTCCCAGGGTCTGGTCTAGAACTGGGGTTCAGTGCAGTTGGAACTGGGGTTCAGCACAGTTTGGAGCTTTAGTCTCTTTCCCGCTAGGGCAATCCAGCGGCACAGTCAACAGTCCCTCCTCTGCGTGCAATGTGCACGACTCTGGGGCTCTGCTTTTCGCTGCTCCCTTGAGTTTCTGCCTTACAGCTTAGAATCCCTCTGTATGAGCCTGGGTCCCTAGGGTCTCGCCCAGAACTGGGATTCAATGCAGTCAGAACTGGGGCTCAGCACAGTCTGGAGCTTTTCTCTCCTTCCTGCTAGGGAACGCCAACCAGGCACTCGGCCGCCCCTCCTCTCCGGCTCCGGCCTCTCCCTACATGCACATTGTGTCTCCGTACCTTAGGCTTTTACAGCTCCTCTGATTTTCCTTCTGGTTTTCTCTTTCCTTCTAGTTGTAGAATTTTCAGTCAGTCAACTTTCCTGTAGTTCTGGATGATGCCCAATTTATATTTTAGTTGTATTTTTTGAAATTGTTGTGTGAGGCTGCAGTTAGGCATTTACCTATGCCACCATCTTGGTTTCTTTTTTGTGGATGCAAATTCAAGGACATCTTTTTAAATTCTTTATTGTTTAAAGTATTACATATAGTATTACTTATGTCTCCTTTTCCCCCCACTGACCTCTCCCCAGCTACCCCCAACTCCAAGCATATGCCCTCACCCCCCGAGTTTCTGTGTCCATTGGTTATGCTTACATGCCTGCATACAAGTTCTTTGGTTGATTTCTTACCTACCCACCCACGCACCACACCACCCCCACCATCCCTTCAGAAATTTGACAGTCTGTTTGATGATTCTCTGTCTCTGGATCTATTTTTTTAAAATATATTTTATTGATTTTTTACAGAGAGGATGGGAGAGGAAGAGAGAAACATTGATGAGAGAGAAACATCAATCAGCTGCCTCCTGCATACCCCCCACCAGCGATGTGCCCACAACCAATGTACATGCCCTTGACCGGAATCAAACCTGGGACCCTTCAGTCCGCAGACCGAAGCTCTACCACTGAGCCAAACTGGTTTCGGCTCTGGATCTATTTTTGTTCATCAGTTTATGTTGTTCATTATATTCCACAATTGAGTGAGATCATGTGATGTTTATCTTTCTCCAACTGGCTTATTTAGCTTGGCATAATGCTCACCAGGTCCATTCATGCTGTTGAAAATGGTAAGAATTCTCTTTTTTTTACAGCAGCATAGTATTCCATTGTGTAAATGTACCACTGTTTTTTAATTCACTCATCTGCTGATGGGCACTTAAACTGTTTCCTAATCAGCTATGGTGAATTGTGCTGCTATGAACATAGAGGTGTATATGACCTTTCTGATTGGTTTTTCTGTTTTCTTGGGATATATTCCTAGAAGTGGGATTACTGGGTCAAATGGGACTTCCATTTTAATTTTTTGAGTAATTTCCATTTGGAAATAGATAAGCACTGTTTTTCACAGTGGCTGCACCAGTCTGCATTCCTACCAACAGTGCATAAGGGCTCCTTTTTCCCCACATCCTCTCCAGCACTTGTCATTTGTTAATTTGTTGCTGATAGCCATTCTGACAGGTGTGAGATAGTATCTCGTTGTCATTTTTATTTGCTTCTCTCAAATTTTACTGACTTTGAGCATGTTTTCATGTACCTCCTGGCCTTTAGTATGTCCTCTTTCAAAAAGTATCTATTTAAGTCCTTTGCCCGTTTTTTATTGGACTGTTTATCTTCCTTTTGATAAGTTGTATGAGTTCCCTATAAATTTTGGAGATTAAACCCTTATTGGACATAACATTGGCATTATCCCATGCAATGGGCTTTTTTATTGTTTTGTTGGTGGTTTCTTTTGCTATGCAGAAGCTTTTTTATTTTGATGTATTTATTTATTTTCTCCTTAGTTTCCATTGCCCTAGGAGCTGTATCAGTAAAGATATTGCTATGATTTGTCTGATATTTTACTGCCTATGGTTTCTTCTAAACTTTTTATGGTTTCCCATCTTACATTTAAGTGCTTTATCCATTTTGAGTTTATTTTTGTGAAATTAGTGGTCTAATTTTATTTTTTTAATGTGTCTGTCCAATTTTCCCAACACTCTCCATTGAAAAGACTGTCTTGACTCCACTGAATGCTCTTGCCTTCTTTGTCAAATATTTATTGAGCATAATGGCTTGAGTAGAATTCTGGGTTCTCTGTTCTGTTTCATGGCTCTATATGTCTATTCTTGTGCCAGTACCAGGCAGTTTTGAAAACAGTGTAAGCCAATCACTTTTAAACATCTTTGGCTACATTACTCTAAGCTCCTTTCAGAAAATTACCTGGCATATTCACATTACACTACTCTAATTTCCACTATTTTTTTCCCCTCTTCAGGAAGACCCATTACATTATTTGAGTTAATGGGGAAAGCTGAAATGTGGCTTATTCGAAGCTATTGGATTTTGAATTCCCTCGCCCACTCTTGCCAAATTTCGAATTTGTTGGAGGCCTCCACTGCAAACCTGCTAAGCCTCTGCCTAAGGTAAAACTATTCCTGTTTGTTCTGCTTTGAATTTTCATTGGGAATGATTCTGTGTTCTTCATTCGGAATGTCTGATCACACGATGAGAAATATGGGAATCTGGGTAAAGTGATCTTAGAAACTCATTTTATTCTTTTTCAAGAATCTGAATGTCATTATCATTACCAAATAAATAAATATACTTGGGAGGCTTTGGAAATAGAGTCAGTTAAATTAAGGTCTTCCCTATTGAACACATAAGAAAGTGTCAGTCATTGATTCAAGTACATTCTTAAAGTGACTAGCATAATCCAGAGATAAGACTGGATAAGAGAGAAACAGTGAAGACACAATTTCTACCCATAAATACCTAACATTCTATTTAGAAGATAGAATCTATATACATAAAAGTCTAAGTGACCTAACAACCAAACAACTGGTTGACCGGTCGCTATGACATGCATTAACCACCAGGGGCAGACGCTCACCATATGAGCTGTCCCCTGGTGGTCAGTGCACTCCTACAGTGGGAGCGCTACACAGCTGACCAACGGGCTTCAGACGCCAGGTTCACAGCTGATGAGCACAACTGCATAGTTTGAACCTGTCTTTCCTCCATGACAGCACTACTGAGCAGCAGCAGCAGCAGGTAGAGGGGAGCCAGAATGCACAGGAGCAGTGGGCCCAGCCCGGGCTCCTCCCACTGTGTACACTTCTATATCTACCAGGGGTCCCAGATTATGAGAGGGCACAGGCCAGGCTGAAAGACCCCACCAGTGCATGAATCCATGCACCAGGCCACTTGTATTAGTAATAAAAATTGTGTGAAGAGTAGTATAAAAAGGAAAGACCACAATGCTAGACAATATCCAGCAGGGATTATAGAAAATATTTTATGTTATTGATAACTAAGTGGGACCTGAGGCTGTATAGTAGTAGCAGAAAGGAATGAAAAGAAAGGAAGACACAAAAGGTAATGCAAAAAATAATAATAATAATTTCCAAGAAGTCCAAGTTTAGTGTATCAAGAAGAGGCTAAATAAGAGGCAGATGAGCCTTAACTGGTTTAGCTCAGTGGATAGAACATTGGCCTGTGGAATGAATGGTCCCAGGTTCAATTCCGGTCAAGGGCATATACCTTGGTTGTGGGAACATCCCCAATAGGGGGTGTGCAGGAGGCAGCTGATCAATGTTTTTCTCTCATTGATGTTTCTAACTATCCCTCTCCCTTCCTCTCTGCAAAAAAAATCAATAAAATATATATATTTTTTAAAAAGAAGCAGCCAATCAGTGCATGAATGAATGGCAATAAATGAGGTATCTGGACTACTCAAATGCATAGAAACAAAGTAGAATGATAATTACCAGTTCCAACTTGCAAGATGAAAAATTCTTAGAGATATATGAATGAAGATGGCGGTATAGGAAAACACTCCTAAATGGCTGCCATGCAGAACAATTTCAAAAATACAACTATAAAACAAAACGTCTATCACACAAAAACCAAGGGAAAGCTGGTTGAAAGGAAGCCCTACAATGAGACTAAAAGAGAAAGAGGAGAACTCAGGGCACAAGTGCTGAAAGGCTGAGGTAGGGGGGCGCCGTGGCAGATCGTGGCTGGTGGAGGGCGGTGCTTTCTTCAACCCGAAGAGAGACAAGCTCCCAATCTCTCTGAAATCCAGTGTCTGGGGAGAGGCTAGTCTGTCTGCCATCAGGTCAGAAAGTGAGGTTGGTTTGCTTGAGAGCTGAGATTGTTTGCTGTGCTGTGGTGTGAGACGTGGGGAGACATAGGGACGCCATCAGAGAGGTGGCGGATAGGCAGCCATCGCTGTTGGCCACATCCCAGCCTAGTGATGCCCTGAGACTCCAGCCTGAGACTCCTCCCTGAGACTCCGCCCCGCACAACCTACAAACACACCCAAGATCCAAACAGTGGCTTTTGCATATGAATGGCCCTCTCTGTTGTAGTTTAGCAAACTTGCAACCTGCGGCAAACAGATCCAAGGAGTACAGGACTGTGGTTCGAGCTGTAGCCCCTGCAGTGCGACCTCAGACGGTAGTCGAACTGCACCCCCATTGGAGACCCAGAAGCCAGTGTTCTAGTGCTCAGTTTCAATCCCTCACACACATAGATGACACATTTGGGAGACAGACTCAATGAGCACCAAAGCCCCACTGAAATAAGGCGTGTCTCCAGCGCAGCAGTTCTTCCTTTATAGACACAGCAGGTCCTCACAGAGAATTTGCCTGGAGTCAATTCCTCCCAGTGTACAAACAGCAAGCAAGGCTTAATTACACCAAGACTTTGCACTCAGCCCACAAAGGCAACCACCTCAGGTGACTGGGAAAGCTGAACTACTGGCCCCTATAGGTCACTGACCACACAATGCCACTTCATCAACACAGGGAGACAGCCAAAATGAGGAGACACAGAAGCATGTCACAAATGGGAGAGATGGAGGAAAGTAAACTACTGGACAACACACAGTTCAGTATCACATTTATAAGATTACTCAAGAATCTTCTAAAAACCTTTGAGAATCTTGATGAGACCTCCAAGAAGCTCTGTGATACCTTCAAGGACCTCAATGAGAATACCAAAAAATGGAAAAGGACCAGCCAGAAATTAAGCATACAAAGTCTGAAATAAAGAATATACAGAAACTCAACTATAGATCAACATGCCCCAAGAATTAAACCAAATATCTGGAATATAAGGACAAAAATCACCCAACCGGTGAGGCAAAAAGAAATAAGAATCTAGAGGTGTGAGGATAGTGTAAGGAGCCTCCAGGACGGCTTAAAGTGTACCAACATCCGGATTTTTTGGGGTGCCAGAAGAAGAGAGTGAGCAGGATATTGAAGGCCTATTGGAAGAAATAATGTCAGAAAACTTTCCCTACCTGGTGAAAGAAATAGATCTACAAGTTCTGGAAGCTCATAGGACCCCAAACAAGAGGAATCCAAAGAGGACCTCATCATAATTAAAATGCCAAGAGCAAAAGACAAAGAGAAAATCTTACAAGCAGCAAGAGAAAAACAACTAGTTACCTACAAAGGAGTACCCATTCCACTGTCAGCTGATTTCTTAACAGAAGCTATGCAGGCCAGAAGGGAGTGTCAAGAAATATTCAAAATTATGAACAACAAGAACCTACAACCAAGATTACTCTACACAGCAAAGAATTGAAGGTAAGATAAAGAGCTTCACAGACAAGAAAAAGTTAAAGGAGTACATCAATACCAAACCAGGATTACATGAAATGTTGAAGGGTATTCTTTAAGAAGAGGGAGAAGAAGACAAAGGTAAAGGTAGAAAATTATGAACAACAAAAAGATATCAAATACATACCTACCAACAAGTGAATCTAAAAATCAAGTGAATAAAAAATCTGAAGAAAAAATGGACTGGTGAATATAATAGAATCAGGGACATAGAAAAGGATTGGACTAACAATTCACAGGGGGGAAAGGGTCTGAAGGGTGCAGGAAGAGATTGGAAAAAAATCTTACACCTATGGATGAAGACAGTGGTGGGGGTAAGGGCATGGGGTGGCATTGGGAATCAGGTGGAGGGGAGCTATGGAGGGGGGAGAGGAACACCTGTAATAATCTGAACAATAAAGATTTATTATTTTTTAAAAAGAAAAGAAAAAGTTCTTAGAGATGGGTTACATAATAAGAAGAATATACGCATTTAATAATGGTTAAGATGGTCCCTGGCCAGGGTGGCTCACTTGGTTAGGCATTGTCCCATGCACCAAAGGATTATTGGCTCAATTCCCAGTCAGGGCATATGCCCAGATTGTGGACCCTGCCACCTTAGCATGCAGGAGGCAGATAGATGATTCTCTCCCTCCCTCTCTAAAAATCAATAAAAATATTTTTAAGTACTTAAAATGGCAACTTTATGTTGCATTTTAACACAAATTAAAATAACAAGAACTACACTAATAACTCCTAATAACACTTAATTTTCTCTTTGGCTATATGTAGCAATCCTTTCAATAGTGTTCACTATGCTACTGTCTTTGTAATGGGAAAAAAAAAATTCTTCCTTCGCAGGAAATGGAAGAGTTTGCCCAGAGCTCTGGAGAAAATGGTATTGTGGTGTTTTCCCTGGGGTCGATGGTCACTAACATGACAGAAGAGAAAGCCAATGTGATTGCATCAGCCCTTGCCCAGCTTCCACAAAAGGTTAGATAAACTACCTTAGAGCAGAAAACTAATGAGTGTGTTAAACTCTGTAATGGGTCTGATTAAGAAATGTCTACATGGAAGGTAAAGTATTAAAAGAGCTTCAATGATCTTAGATACCAATTTGAAAAACAAAATACACTTGTCGTGTGCTAAAGTAGTACAGAGGATGTTTTTGATGGACAATAACTTTGGCATTAACATTCTGATCACAAAGAAGTATATTTCAAAAGTACAGTGTAAAGTTTGGTTTGATAATAGTAGTATAGGGCAGGAACAGATATCACCAAATCCTATCCTGTCATCTGCTTCATTTCCTTGCAGGATTCCTAGAATACTGTACACACTACAGATGTTCTCAGATTGGACTTAAATTTTAACATTAAACAGGGAATAATAACAGTCTGAAAGGCATCATACAGTTTACACTTGCCAGGTAATCTGGGTCTCTCTTACTTTCCCTTGATTTTGATTTATGCCTGTACAGTGTTGCAAGGTGATATTCAGAGTAAGGATGTCCAGGGCTCACCAAACTGCATCTAGGTACCTAAGCCAGCCACCGTGATTTAGAGAAAGAGAAAGCTGGTGTGCACAAAGGAAAGAGAATCTCCCCGAAGGGCTGGGCCCTGCTAAATTCTGAAGCAGAAAGACATAAAAGAAAGGGTGGAGGTGAGTTCAGCCCTCAAGGTGACCCAGTGTTTTATAATATGTGGCCCCAAAACAACCCTACCAGAATAATGACTTCTCCCAGTTAAGAAGAAGAAGGGAATATAATAATCAACCAGAAGCAAGTCTAACATAGGATCATTTAAAATGCCTCACCCTTTTCCAAAAAAATATAATAGTAAACCATATTTTTTAATACATAAAATACAATTGTCTCTGTGTAATTGTAAAATACTTTTAGTTTCCTAACTAATGTAGCTTTCTCCTTAACACCTATGCAAATTTGCTGAGAACCTGAAGTAACTTTAACACTCATATAGCAAAAAGATGTTAACCACTCACAAACTAGAATCCAGCTTACTGGTGGACTTAGAAATTGCTTGGCCATTTATCATGAATTAACTGTATTAATCAATGCTGCCAGTACATTGCAGCATGTTTTGTAGTGTTAACAGTCAGTTGAATGAAATTTACCATCATCATCATATTTGATCTTTTCAACATGTAGATTTTTATTTACAAAGTCCAATGGCTTTCCTTTTCTACATTTTAAGAAACTTTCAATCCTAGCTAGAGTGGTAACACTGGATTGAGTAAAACACCTCTTGGAAGTGGTGATTAATAAGTAGAAAACTAAAAGAAGCTAAACATAATCAATAAGCAGACATTATTTATTATTATTAATAAACTATTAATAATAACTGATATTATTAATTTGTTTAGCTTCTTTTAGTTTTCACAAATAACTGATTACATTGATTTTGTAAAGCAAATAATGTAAAACTCTAATAAGGTAATTTATGAAATTAGTAAATTAAGTAAATCACTTCCCCATGATTCAAAAAGAAATAAACAGGTTAACATAAAATCTGGATATTGAGAACAAGTATAAAAAATAGGTTAAGTAAATATGTAAATTATTAGTAATTTTCTGGGTTTTGCACTACAATTATATGATTACCTAAAATTTTATATGCTTGAATTGGTTATTAATAATCTCACTTGTCTAACCCCCAAAGTGTGAAACATCATGATTGCACAGATACCTGACTGAATATAAAAATAAGTAACACACAATATGAATATGTACGCTTTTTACATCAGTGTTTTATTGGTTCTCATTATCAACATGTCTTATCTTCATTCTCTTATTTGTAATATGTCAGGAGTTTAACTAGATGTCTCTTAACTTACTTAGAACTAGAGGCCTGGTGCACGAAATTCCACTGGGATCGGACCTAAATGGGTGGTCAGACATCCCTCTCACAATCCAGGACTGCTTGGTTCCTAACTGCCCTTCTCTGCAGGCCTTTTGTCTTCCCAACTGCCCTCCCCTGCAGGTCTGGTCCCCACTAACTGCTCTTCCCTGCAGGCTTGGCCCCCTCCCAACTGTTCTCACCTGCAGACCTACACCCCGCCCTACTACCTTCTCTTGCAGGCCCTCCCCCCCCCCAACTGCCCTCCCTTTCAGTCCTGGGCCCCCTCCATGCACCAACTTCCCTACCCTGTTGACCTGGTCTTCCTCAACTGTTCTTGTCTGCTAGCCTGGTCACCCCTAACTGCCATCCCTGCTTGCCTGATTGCCCACAACTGCGCCCTCCCCTGCAGACCTGGTCCCCCCAATTTCCCTCCCCCTCAGGCCTTGCCTCCCCCCGCAAACTGCCTTCCCCTGTAGGCATGGATTCCAACTACCCTTCCTTGCTGGACTGGTCTCCCCGAACTGTCCTCCTCTGCTGGCTGGCCTGGTCACCCCTAACTTTCCACACCTACCCTCTCCTACAGGCCAACATGTGGTGGCCATCTTGTGTCCGTCCACATGGGGGAAGCCATCTTTGATCACATCGAGTGGCCATCTTGTGTCTTAGTGTGACAGTCAATTTGTATATTACTCTTTTGTTAGATAGGATTCTAACATGATATAACTCTGCAGTTTGACTCAAGTAACACAACTCTCTTTACCCTAACAGGTTATATGGAGATATGATGGCAAAAAACCAGATACTTTAGGGCCAAATACCCGACTTTATAAATGGATCCCCCAGAATGACCTTCTTGGTAAGATTCTGGAAAACCCCAAAATCAGAATCAAGTCAACCAGAATGATAAAACAGTTCACTGGGATAGAAATAGTATTGCACATTTCTTATTGGAAACCTTAAAAATAAAATTGAACTTCCCAATATTTTTTCTCAGTCCTAGGGGGAAAGGATAAGCTATAATAGTTGGCATCTTATGTTACACAGCCATGTTCCTTATGACCATGAACAAAAGATCTTTACTTCATGTGTAATTCCTCTCTGAGAGAATATCTCAGCCCTTTCTCTAGTCTCACTCTGCCTCCTAATTATCTCCTTACACCAATCATTTAATCCACAGCAAAGGTTTATAGGTGCCCCTGAAAAATATCAGCTTCTCTTTTATTACCAGTGACTACATTTTCCATTGGGAAAAAAATAATCTCTTTTTAAAGTAATAAAAAATTCTATGATAATGTGTACCTATTCCTTCCTCTAATTCTTGTGCCATCACCATCCCATTGTCTGTTGCCTTGACATCTACATATCACACTCTGTGACTTCACTATTTTATTAAGAGAATATATTTCAACATGCACCACCACTTTATTTGTTTGTTTGTTTGTTTGTTTTTGCATATACTTTTAAATCCAGAGTATTCTCTTTCCATTTGTCCACTGGCAACCTGTATTCATTTCAAGTCAAAAGAAACACACCTATCTTCTATTGTAAGCCTTCACTGTCTCTACAACAGACTTAGGTGCCTCTTCCTATGAGTTCTGAAAGACATTTTAATTCAGTCTGAAGTGTAGACCAATCTGTTACTAAATACATAGCCTCTGTCAGTGCCTTTATTGTGCAACTCTCATTTTATTCCAAGATTTATAATTCATAACTTGCTGAAATTCACCCAATCCTAGGTCATCCAAAAACCAAAGCCTTTATAACTCATGGGGGAGCCAATGGTATCTATGAGGCGATCTACCATGGGATCCCTATGGTGGGCCTTCCTATGTTTGCGGACCAACCTGATAACATTGCTCACATGAAGACCAAGGGAGCAGCTGTCAGATTGGACTTGAACACTATTTCAAGTGCAGATTTGCTCAATGCATTGAAGACAGTCATTAATGATCCTGTGTAAGTATCACACATTTTTTATAGACAGTATTTATACATAGATTATTTTGTCAATAGTGTATCTTGGGGGGGCGGAGCTTGAAGATGGCGACCGAACAGTCGGACTTGTTCTGACTCTGGTCCCAGATCAGATAAAAGTAGCGTCTGAGTTGCTGGGGGAATCTTGATTGGCAGCAAAGGGGCAGCGGAATTTTCAAGGAAGGTAAGGAGAGGTCCGCTGGACGGGATTTTCAGACCAAGTGGCCAGTGCTGCCGCAGCTGCAGCGGCAGCGGCGGCAGCGGCGAGCTCCGGGCTGCGCCATCTTACCGGGAAAGGACGGGCTTCTCTGAGGCCTGGGAAACACACAGCGGAGAGGTCCATCGAGCAGCTGGGACGCCCGAGTCTGCGCAAACACGTGGATTCAAGGGAGTTCTTCAGTCACCCACGGAAAGGTCAGACTTTGCGGGGATAGCCTGAGGGTTCCCGGTCCTGTGGCGAACAGCTAAGGTAGCCTGGGAGCTCCAGCGAAGCCCCGCCTCCACTGTAGCCGGGAGCGGCTTCTGGCGCCAAGCTGCGCCCAAAGCAGGCTTCAGCGACACCCAGTGCTCTGTTGGAAGTAAGCTTCCCCAGAAGCGGGACTTTTTTAAAACGCCAGGGGACTGGAAACAGTCTAAAGAATCGCGGCTGTCCGCCAAGGGTGGAACATCTCGTCACCTTGAGGCCTGATCCCCTTCACCCCCTAGCTTCGGAACACTAGGGAAGGTCGGCCTAGTTGGGCATATCCGGGGAAATTGCAGGGGGAATTTGCCTTCCTGGAAACAAGGGATCGGAGCCAGAAGAGGTAGTCTGGGAGCCAGCTGGCACCCTGCGAGCTAGAGCCATAGAGAAAGAAGCCCAGAGAAACCAAAAAGACTGGGAGGTCAAACCGGAAACACTGACACCTAAGAGCTGAATTACAAACTGCCTTTTTTTTTTTTTTTTTTTCTCTCTTTTCTTCTTCTTCTTTTTTTTTTTTTTTCTTTTTTTCTTTTAACTAATCAAAAATAAATGAACACAAATAACTAAGATACAGCCTACTTAAAATTAAGGATTACCTTACAAAGCTGAGGTGCAGTGGATTACTGGGATCTGCATGTCTGTCTGGTCCGAGATTCAGGAGTGCCAAATGCATTAACAGAGGAAGTGAATGACCACTACTGGACATTTTTATGCTAATTTTACTATTCTTTATTTTATTTTCATTTTTTACATTTTTTATTTAATTTTCATTTTTGGTATCTTTTACTTAAGAAACGATTTTTTTTCTTTTGTCCTTACTTGATTTTACCTTTTCAATTATTACATTTTTTCAATCTCTATCATCACTATTACTACTGCTATTTTGCAATTTTTGTGTTTTTGTTTTTTTTGTTTGTTTGTTTGTTTGTTTTCTGTGTGTGTGTGTGTGTGTGTGTGTGTGTTTTGTTTGTTGGTTTGTTTGTTTTTTGTTTTTCTTTTTTCCCCCTCTCCAGTACCATTCTACTTTTTCTTTATTTTACATTGGGAGTAACCTTCATTCTATTTTAATCTCTACTATAGCATCATTCAACCTTATCTCAACTCGACCTTTACACCATCACTCTCTTACTCTCTTATTAACTTTACCCTTTTAATCTCCTTTGCTATCCCTTTCCAGATTGAATTTTTCCTCTATTCTTTCTGTATACCCCCTGCTAAAGCTCTCGCTATACTTATAGATTTAAGTTCCAACCCCTGATCCAAGTGTATAAATTACAATCTCTGCACTATTTTAACTAGTTAAAAACAAACAAACAAACAAAAAAAAAACACCTGTTCTCCACTCTATCCTTTTCGCATTGTTTGTGTGAAGGTTGATTATTGTGAATTTTTATGCTTGTTAGTGAAATCGTTATGATTATTTCTGTGTTGTGATTGTTGCTTTGTATTTAAAAAAAAAAAATCCTCTGTTTTGGTTTGTTTCTTTTACTTCTGTATATCATAGCCTTACTTAATAATAGTGGATATTGTAGTTTGTATTAATCTCCAAGTATTGTTACTGGTATTGGCTGGGTTTCAGTGGTTGTTCTATGGCAATTTTCTCCACATATATATACTTTGTTTCCCATTTCTCTTTTAGTTTGCCTCTTAACTCTCTTTCTCTCTCTCTCTCTCTCTCTCTCTCTATCTTTTCTTTTTCCCCCCCATTTTCCAACTTCATTTTGTCATTACTTTTTTCTTCTTTTTCTATCTCTTTATCCCTCTTTTTTATTTTATTTACTTAATTTTTTTAATTTTAATTTTAATTATTATTTTTTTTAATTTTTCTTTATTTTATTTTTACCTTTCTTCATTCTCTCCTATCCCCTAAGTTGCCTTTCTCTAGTGGTCACCTTTATTAGAGGTTATTAATATTGCAAGTACGCTTCTGTTAAGTGCCTCTTGTATTGTACCTGGTAATATTGTATTTTGTACCGTTAAATCAACGCAGGAGAAGGAACACCACATAACCAGACATCCTGAAAAGAAAGGCCATGGGGAGGCTAAAACATAGTCTGCACATGAAAGAAAAGCAGGCATCACCAGTAAAGGAAGTAAACGAGTCAGATGCAAGCAGCCTACCGGAGCAAGAATTCAGAGTAATGATCATAGAATGGCTAAAAAGAATGGAAGAGAAATTTGACAATAACCAAGAAGAAATGAGGAAGAACGATGAGGAATGGAAGAAGAGCCATGAGGAACTGAAGAAGAACCAAGAGGAATTGAAGAAGAACCAAGAGGAATTGAAGAAGAACCAAGAAGAAATGAAAAATGACATCGCTACCATGAAGAACTCAATAGAAAGCATCAAGAGTAGGCTCAATGAAGCAGAGGACTGCATCAGTGAGCTAGAAGACAGGATGGAAAAAAATACCCAAGTAGAGCAGCTTCTAGATAAAAAGATTAAAAAGCAGGAGGAGAGCCTACGGGAGCTGTGGGACAATATGAAACAAAATAATATTCGAATAATAGGGGTACCAGAAGGAAAGGAAACTGAGGTAGACATGGAAAAAGTATTTCAAGAAATAATGACAGAAAACTTTCCTGAAATAGAGAAGAAAAAACCCACACAAATCCAAGATGCTCGCAGAGTCCCAAGAAAAATGAATCCCAGAAGACAGACTCCAAGGCACATTATAATTAAATTGGCAAACAACAACGACAAAGTAAGAATCTTAAAAGCAGCCAGAGAGAGACAGAAAGTTACATACAAAGGAACCCCCATCAGACTAGCAACTGATTTCTCCACAGAAACTTATCAGGCCAGAAGGGAATGGGATGAAATATATAAAGTCATGCAAAGGAAGGGTCTTAATCCAAGAATACTGTACCCAGCAAGGCTATCAATCAAAATTGAAGGGGAAATCAGGAGCTTCACAGACAAAAAAAGACTGAAGGAATTTATTTCCACCAAACCAGCAATGCAAGAAATGCTAAAGGGTCTACTGTAAAAATAAAGAAATAGGAAGTGAAGAAGGAACACGGGTATAGAATAAAAATGGAGTTAAATGAGTACCTATCAATAATAACCTTAAATGTAAATGGATTAAATGCTCCAATCAAAAGACATAGGGTAACAGATTGGATAAGAAAACAACACCCATTCATCTGTTGTCTACAAGAAACCCACCTCAGAAGAAAAGATGCACACAGACTGAGGGTGAAGGGATGGAAAAAAGTATTCCAGGCAAATGGAAATGAAAAAGAAGCGGGGGTAGCAATACTTATATCCGACAAATTAGATCTCAGAGTGAAGGACATAATAAGAGATAATGAAGGCCACTTCATAATACTAAAGGGAACAATCCAACAAGAAGAAATAACCCTGGTAAATATATATGCACCCAACACAGGAGCAACCAAATACATTAAAAAACTGCTGGAGGACATTAAGAGTGAGATTAATAGCAATACAATCATAGTAGGAGATTTTAATACCCCACTGTCACCCTTCGACAAATCATCTAAACAAAAAATCAGCAAAGAAATATCAAGCCTAAATGACTCACTAGACCAGTTGGAATTAATTGACATCTTCAGAACACTCCACCCTAAAGCCACAGAATATACATTCTTCTCAAGTGCACATGGGACATTCTCAAAGATAGACCACATTTTGGGACATAGGCAAAGTCTCTTCAAATTCAAGAAGATAGAAATCATATCAAGTATCTTCTCAGACCATAATGGCATAAAACTGGAAATTAACTACAATAAAAATATTCCAAAGAAATCAAACACATGGAGACTAAACAGCATGCTATTAAACAAGGACTGGGTTACGAGAGAAATCAAGGAAGAAATTAAAAACATCCTGGAAACAAATGACAATGAAAACACAACAATCCAAAATCTATGGGACACAGCGAAAGCAGTTTTGAGAGGGAAGTTCATATCCTTACAAGCCTATTGCAAAAAACTAGAAAAAATGGTAACAGATGATCTAACTCTACAACTCAAAGAGTTAGAAAAGGAGCAACAAGAAAAGCCCAGTGTAAGCAGAAGGAAGGAAATAACAAAAATCAGAGCGGAGATAAACGACATAGAGACCAAAGAAACAATACATAAGATCAACAAAACCAAGAGCTGGTTCTTTGAAAGAATAAACAAGATAGATGGTCCTCTAGCCAGGCTAACCAAGAAACAAAGAGAGAGGACCCAAATAAACAAAATCAGAAATGAAAGAGGCGAAATAACAACAGACCCCACCGAAATACAACAGATTGTTACAAAATACTACGAACAACTCTATTCCAACAAACTGAACAACCTTGAGGAAATGGACATATTCCTAGAAAAATACAAACTTCCAAAACTCAATCAGGAAGAATCTAAAAATCTCAATAGACCAGTAACTTGGGAAGAAATTGAAACAGTCATCAAAAAGCTTCCAGCAAACAAAAGCCCAAGGCCAGATGGCTACACAGGAGAGTTTTACCAAACATTCAAGGAAGAACTAAAACCTATCCTCCTAAGGCTATTCCAAAAAATCCAAGAGGAAGGAACACTTCCAAACTCCTTCTATGAAGCCAGCATCACCCTAATACCAAAACCAGATAAAGACAACTCAATGAAAGAGAATTACAGGCCAATATCCCTCATGAACATAGATGCCAAAATCCTCAACAAAATTCTGGCAAATCGACTCCAGAAGAGCATCACAAAGATCATACACCATGACCAAGTAGGATTTATTCCAGGAATGCAAGGATGGTTCAATATCCGCAAATCAATAAATGTGATACATCACATAAACAAATTTAAAAAAAAAATCATATCGTCATATCAATAGATGCAGAAAAAGCATTTGATAAAATCCAACACCCTTTCCTGATAAAAACTCTTAACAAGGTGGGAGTACAAGGATCATAACTCAACATAATAAAAGCTATATATGATAAACCCACAGCCAACATTATACTCAATTGGCAAAAACTAAAACCATTCCCTCTAAGAACAGGAACAAGACAGGGATGCCCACTCTCGCTACTCCTGTTTGACATAGTACTGGAAGTACTAGCCATTGCAATTAGACAAGAGGAGGAAATAAAAGGCATCCAAATTGGAAAAGAAGTAAAGTTATCTTTATTTGCAGATGACATGATATTGTACATAAAAAACCCCAAAGACTCAATTAAAAAACTAATTGACTTAATAAATGAATTTGGCAATGTAGCAGGATACAAAATTAATGCCAAGAAATCCATGGCATTTCTATATACCAACAGTGAAACTACAGAAACAGAGACTAAAAAAGCAATGCCATTTACCATCGCACCAAAAAAATTAAGATACCTAGGAATAAACTTAACTAAGGAAGTAAAGGACCTATATGCAGAAAACTACATGACACTGAAAAAAGAGATAGAGGAAGATGGAAGAAGATGGAAGAACATACCATGTTCATGGATTGGTAGAATCAACATCGTCAAAATGTCCATACTTCCTAAAGCAATCTATAGGTTCAATGCACTCCCCATTAAAATACCAACGGCATATTTCACTGACCTAGAAAGAACTCTCCAAAAGTTCATTTGGAACAATAAAAGACCCCGAATAGCCACAGCAATCCTAAGAAAGAAGGGTAAAGTAGGAGGGATCTCAATACCAGACTTCAAACTGTATTACAAAGCCACTGTTCTCAAAACAGCCTGGTACTGGCACAAGAACAGACAGATAGATCAATGGAATAGAATCGAGAACCCAGATATCAACCCAAATCACTATGCTCAATTAATATTTGACAAAGGAGGCAGGAATATACACTGGAGTCATGATAGTTTGTTCAATAAATGGTGTTGGGAAAATTGGGCAGACACATGCAAAAGAATGAAACTAGATCACCAACTTACACCATACACAAAAATAAACTCAAAATGGATGCAGGACTTAAACATCAGACGGGAAACCATAAAAATACTAGAAGCATCCACAGGCAGCAAAATCTCAGACGTACGCCAAAAGAACTTCTTCACTGATACTGCCCCTAGGGCAATGGAAGCTAAAGGGAAAATAAACAAATGGGACTACATCAAAATAAAAAGCTTTTTTACAGCAAAAGAAACCATCAACAAAACAACAAGAAAGCCCACAGACTGGGAGAACATATTTGCAAATAGCACCACTGATAAAGGTTTAATCTCCAACATCTACAGACAGCTGATACAACTAAATAAAAGGAAGATGAATGATCCAATTAAGAAATGGGCAATGGACCTAAATAGAATATTCTCAAAGGAAGACAGAAGGAAGGCCATAAGACACATGAAAACATGCTCAAAGTCACTAATTATCCGAGAGATGCAAATCAAAACAACAATGCGGTACCATCTCACACCTGTCAGAATGGCCAACATCAACAAAACAACAAACAACAAGTGTTGGCGAGGTTGTGGAGAAAAAGGAACCCTCGTGCACTGCTGGTGGGAATGCAGACTGGTGCAACCACTGTGGAAAACGGTGTGGAGTTTCCTCAAAAAACTGAAAATGGAACTCCCATTTGATCCAGTAATCCCACTCCTAGGAATATATCCCAAGAAACTAGAAACACCAATCAGAAAGGATATATGCACCCGTATGTTCATTGCAGCACAATCTACAATAGCCAAAATTTGGAAACAGCCTAGGTGCCCATCAGCAGATGATTGGATCCTAAAACTATGGTACATCTACACAATGGAATACTATGCTGCCATAAAAAAGAAGGAATTCTCATCTTTTGCAGCAACCTGGATGGAATTAGAGAACATCATGCTGAGTGAAATAAGCCAATCAATGAAAGAGAAACACCACATGACCTCACTCATTTGTAGATAATAAAGATCATTATAAACTGATAATCCAAAAGATAGATATAGAGACAGTAAAGCAACAAGCAGATTGTCAAATTTCAGCAGGGAAGGAAGGAGGATCTGGGGGAGATAATAGATCAACTGAAGGACTTGTATACATGCATATAAGTACATCCAATGGGCATAAAACTCTGGGGAGGGAGGGGATGTGTGGGACGGAGGGAAGGGGGCAAAAAAAAATCATTAAAATATGTAAAAATAAATAAATAAATAAATTTAAAAAAAAATAATAAATAAAAAAATAAATAAATATCCAAATAGTCAGTGACAGAAAAAAAAAAAAAAGAAAAAAAAATGTGTATCTTGGCTTGATCCCATTTTTAAGAAGCTAAATTTAACATTATTAATACGAGTTAACCCAAATTAAATCTACTTTTATTTTGAATCACACATTTACTTCGAAGTTTCATATTAACCCCATGTATTTAATGGGTAGCCATCTAATGCAACAAATTTTCTCCTCCAATAATATAAAGTTATGTAGGAAATTATATGGACACATTTTTTTTAAATATGATAAAACACATAAAAGGAAGAGTGGTAAACTAGAAGAAAAATCATAAATTCTTTACCTTAATAAAGTTAACATCTAAAATTTCTGAAACTATAACTATCTTGACATTCAAAAGCATATTATCATAATAATAAAATCATAATAATAAAAGGGCAAAAGGTGTCATGACCAAATGGCCCGTTGCCCAGGTCCAGTGGTGGTGGCAGTGGCCAGAGTGAAGCAGCCCCAATCTCAGATGCCTGGCGGTGGAAGAGCAAAGCAGCTGGGATCCCGGTGGGTGGCGTTGGTGGCTGGAGTGAAGCAGCCTGGGTCCTGTGTTCCCGGCAGCAGCTGGAGTGAAGTAGCCCGGGTCCTGAGTACCAAGGGAAGCCAGTGCCAGCAGCCAAAAAAGGAAGGCTTATTTTTACATGAATCTTTGTGCATCCGGCCTCTAGTTTTATTATGATCATTATTTACATACAATAAAATTCACTTGTTAAAATTATATAATTCAAATATATGTAGTATGCTGACAAAGATATGAGACTATCACCATAATATACACCTCGGGCACTTTTGCCTAAAAAAAATATCATATGCCTTAGAAGTCACTTCCCATATCCCTCACCCAAGCAACCATTGATCAACTTTCTGTCTCTATAAATTAGTCCCTCTGGACATTTCATAATAACAGAATCATACAATATATGGTCTTTCGGAACTGACTACTTTCACGTGGCATAGTGGTTTTACTGTATGTTTTTTTAAATATATTTTTATTGATTTCAGAAGGGAAAGAGAGATTGAAACATTAATAAAGACGGAATCGCTGATCGGTTCCCTCCTGCACACCTCATAGTGGGGATCAAGCAAGCAACAGGGGCCCTGTTGCCCTGACTCAGAATACAATGGTGAACTTCTTGTTCATGGGTCAAGGCTCAAACACTTAGCCATATTGATCTGTAAATAGAAATATTTTTAATTTAAAAACAAAACTTTGGGAATTATTGGCTTAAGAAAATTAAATGGCAATGTTGGTATTTTTGGATTTCTCCTTTAGATATAAGGAGAATGCTATGAAATTATCAAGAATTCATCATGACCAGCCTATGAAACCTCTGGATCGAGCAGTCTTCTGGATCGAGTTTGTCATGCGCCACAAAGGAGCCAAACACCTGCGGCCAGCCTCCCATGACCTCAGTTGGTTCCAGTACCACTCTTTGGATGTGATAGGCTTCCTGCTGGCCTGTGTGGCAACTGCTACATTCGTCATCACAAAATGTGTTCTGTTTTGTTGCCGGAAGCTTTTTAAAACAGGAAAGAAGAATAAAAGAGAGTAGTTGTTTCAGAGGCCTGAAGCTCATATGCCTGGTACATAGGACTCCTCCACTTTATTCCAGCAGGAAGTTGCGATGTAAGGTTCACTGCCTCCTGTGACAACCTTACTTTTCACAACTTAGCTTCTCAGATCAACATTTGTTTTTAAGTGACTATCTAATTAAGAATTATAAATATGTCATGCCAAAAAAAGACTTATAAAAATTAAAACAAAAGTAAAGCCATATGAATATATTTTTAAATTTATTATTCTAATAGCAAAGTTATACCAAAAATTAGCTTAATTGTGTTTCAAACATTACACATGAACACAAGAACATTAAGTAGTCTATTCCCATATTAAAATTATTTTGCAAATACTCAGAATTTTTTAATATTATCTTGGTGCAAAATTCAGTAGGTTATCTTTTGCTAAAGAAACTATTCAAAAGTCAGAATTGTGCAAAACGATTCATCCTACAACTTCATTTTGGGAGACCACTGCTGCTCCTTTGTTTTACTGTACATCCAGCATCAGCATCACATCTTTTTTTTTTTCTTTTTTCTTTTTTTTTTAAATATATTTTATTGCTTTTTTTACAAAGAGGAAGAAAGAGAGATAGAGAGCCAGAAACGTCGATGAGAGAGAAACATTGACCAGCCGCCTCCTGCACATCCTCCACCAGGGATGTGATGTACATGCCCTTGACCGGAATCAAACCCGGGACCCTTCAGTCCACAGGCCGACGCTCTACCACTGAGCCAAACCAGTTTCAGACAGCATCACAGCTTACCTAAAGACATGGAAGGTTTAAGTTAATTTACTTTCAAAACTTATGTGGATTGAGAAATACAACAGCTAATTGCTTCCTATTTATGAAAGACTTTGATTTCAGGAGCTAATTCTCTTCTCCTCAGAGCCCTCTAAAACAGTAGTTCTCACCGAAACCGGTTTGGCTCAGTGGTTAGAGCATTGGCATGTGGACTGAAAGGTCCCGGGATCAATTCCGGTCAAGGGCACGTACCTTGGTTGTGGGCACATCCCCAATGGGTTGTGCAAGAGGCAGCTGGTAGATGTATCTCTCTCATCGATGTTTCTAACTCTCTATCTCTCTCAATTCCTCTCTGTGTAAAAATCAATAAAATATATTTTAAAACAGTGGTTCTCAACCTTTCTAATGCCGTGACTCTTTAATAAAGTTCCTCATGTTGTGGTGACCCCCAAGTATAAAATAATTTTCGTTGCTACTTCATCACTATAATTTTGCTACTGTTATGAATGGAAATGTAAATACCTGTGTTTTCCGATGCTCTCATGTGACCCTGCTAGCGAATCTCTAGCTGCTGTAGAACCTAACACCATCAGAAAACACAGATTTTTACATTATGATTCATTCACAGTAGCAAAACTATAGTTATGAAGTATCAACAAAAATAATTTTATGGTTGGGGGTTACCACAACATGAGGAAATATATAAAAGGGTTGCGGCATTAGAAAGGTAGAGAACCACTGCTGTTAAAAGATTACAGGCACAATAACCTCTAACCATACTTATGACATTCATCCTAAAAAGATGTAATATGCAAGCTAACCCTCACGCCCTCACAACATGGCTGCCTATGTCCAGGCCAGCAGGGTGGGTGGTGAGGGATGACCAAACACCTGAACAAACAGGCAGCATGGACAACCAGTTGGCAGGGGGGTTACTGGGGTTACAAACGGAGGGGGCTGTATCTCTGTTCTCCATTTCCATCACAGAAAATGACAGGTTCCTGAGAGGAGGAGCTGGGGATCAAGAAATGTTGAAAAAAGAAAGAGACTTGGAGGCAGAAACAGATTCATCGAGCTGGGCGCTAGGTGGGTGCCATCTCTCTGAGGGAGAGGCAGCAAGGTGACCCGAGCCATGCAGAGATTTATTTTATAGGGTCAAAGGAGCTTATTTGAATTCTTAACTAAGCTCTGACATTACTGGGTTTACATATCTAGACCTGCCCCTGCTGACACCTGGACAAAGGTACTCTGCTCGTGCCTGGGTTCAGCTAACAATTTAAAGAATGTCCATGTGCCTTCTCAGGCGGCCCTCTACAGCTCACGCTTTTGTTTTTGCTTTTCAGTTACTATAATTAAAATAAAATTTAAACATTAATAATATGGCTCTAAGATTAAAACAATTGCAAACAATGCCAATGCAAAAACTAAATTACATACATGTTATCATTTTTAAAACTTGAATGGCAAGAGCAGAACTCTGGCTATTAAATAATAACAAAACAATGCCAATGCTAAACAATAGGGAGAAATCAAAACTATGGAGATATTAACATTTTTAGCTAGCAAATGAAAGAAAGTCTCTTTTGCTGCTGCTGTGTATTTACTCAGAGTCCTTGGACTTGGTGCGCAAGACTTTGCAGAAGATTGGCAGCCAGCAGATGCTAACATGAGCAGGAAAATGGTTGAAGAAGTAGCTTCGATTTCTTGCTTTTCCACAATCTGGTGAGCTTCAGTCCTTTTCTTCTTTAGATGACTCCATGTTGGCACTTCAGTCCCTTACAGAGCCTTCAGTTTTCTGCTTCTTCTATCTTCTTGCTGTCATTTGGGCAGTACTCAGTCCTTTTGAGTGAAGGAACACTGGAGCTTCTCTGAGTCCATTGTGGTGACGGACATAACACTCTGGCACCTGAATTGGTTGCATTGCTCCTTTT
The DNA here is from genome assembly GCA_036971965.1 of Nyctalus aviator. NCBI lineage: Eukaryota > Metazoa > Chordata > Mammalia > Chiroptera > Vespertilionidae > Nyctalus > Nyctalus aviator. The sequence continues at coordinate 37,183 of JAPZQD010000062.1, read as the reverse complement.
AAAAAGATAAAAAATACAACCTCTTCCTTACATTATTATGAAATCTGATAAAATTCTTTTATGGCTTATGCTCCTTTCCACCTAGCTAATTCAGTAAAGGCTATTGTTCTAGGGCCCTAATGCCTTTCAAGTGCTGTACAATCCTCTACATCACAATTTAAAAATATATTTTTTTTAGTATAAAAAGCATGATAGTTTCTTTAGAGATGACACATCTGTCTCCCCTTTTTTGGTTTAATAAATATTTTTAAGAGTATGATTGGCTCTTTCCATTATTAAGTGATATCCAATTTGCCAGATTTGATTACATTTAAGTCCTCAGAGATTTACCCCTAAACTTGGCACAGAGAGGTGGATAACACACTGAGGACATTGCTTCCAATAAAACATGGAAATTGTTCTTCTCTAACATTTTAAAGGCTGAAGGTTAAATGAAAAGTTCTTCTAAATTAGTCTGCCCTATAGTGGCTGTTTCATTAATTTTTGCTTATACTTGCCACAAAAGCACTATTATTATAGGTTGATGGGCGCTGTAGTAAAATCTGTTAAGGTATAAATAAGAGCTTGTATTTCTACTGAAATATAAGAGCTTTGAAGGACCTTTGCCCCCAAGCCACAATAGATGCAGCCTTTCTAGAACTGGATCCATTCATAAAATTGGTTAATGCCTGAGGTACAATACCTCCTTTAATGTGGCAGTTAATTCCATTCCTTGTGTTAGAAATAAAGCAAGACCCCAAGTCAGGGGTCTCGGCAAACATATTAAACATTAAACATTTTTATTTCTATGCAGAAGGGTGTGCACACATGGTCTAGAAGTGCGTGCACACGGATTTTCCTTGCCTTTGGTCTTGGTCAACCTGCAGCAATGCACAGGTGCTGACTGCCAGCATGGCCTAGGAATCTTCACTATTTTTATTTCTGGACTGTTTCTCCTCTGTTCTTATGGACCACTGCTTATTCTGTGGCTAGAAAAATTCTACCAGGTCCTCTCTAGGATCTGTTGTTGCAGGAATCCATATGGCCTTGGAGTTTTCTGGAAATATAAGCATATTATTGACCAAAGGTTAATAAAGAAATTTTTTCCACAAATTAGACTTGAAATCCTTTTGATTTTTGTCCAAATGATTTCCCTTTAACTTATTTTGACATCATAAGAATTTTCATAGTTGCATTATCAATTTTATAAATGAAAATTAATTTTTCAAAGTAAAAATTTTTGTCTAGATGTAAATTACTTACAGGATATTTTTCTTTACATAGTGTTCTTTTCACTACTGGGGGGGGCCTTTTTTAATTCAAATACTAGTAGGCTTTTGGAAAATTTTTATAATGCAGTTTTGATAAGTTTATATTTCAATTTTTCGCATGAAAATATGCCTACTTAAGGGTTAATTGTATGTTAAGCAATTTTCTATGAACCAAATTACCAATAGAAATTTTGGTTAATATTTTAGAAACAGCTTTTTGTACAATTAAATATTCTTGAATATTTATTTATTTCATCTAGCTAATTTAAACTAATCTGAAAACTAGACTAGTTTATTCTCAGATTTAATACTTCAACAATTTTAGTTTCCCTTGTGAATATTAATGGAAAGGATTATTTGCATCCTTGAGAAAGTTCTAAGCATTCCTGGTGTTAGATTGGATTTAAATATATTAGCCAAATTTCTGTTGGCTGGGTCTTGATCTGAGCTGGGTCAAGTCTCTTGTTTGCAGCTGGGTCACATCTGTTTGTTGTCTGGGTCTTGATGTAAGTGGCCATGGCAAGCATGAAGCAGCCATGGAGGGGTGAAGGTTCAAGCCTGTGCAATGCTGGGGGGTGAGGATCTGTGCTCCACTGTTGATCCCCCAATTCTCTCCTGATGGCCCTTCTGTGGCTGTGCCTGTCTTAGGTTGTTCCTCCCCTGAGGAATCTTACCCGTCATTGGCTAACCAGCCATCCTCTGGGGCCAAGCAGGGTGATGTGAGGTTCAGTTCTGTCTCCTTGGTAGCCTATGCTTCTATGGCCTCCATGCCCAGCACCTGCCTTGGGATCCCCTCGCCTGCTGGAGGGGCCCTGGCATTGATCACATATCTTTGGGAACCCAGGTTTCTTCTCCAGGGATGGCCGAGCTCACACCATTGGGCGAGAAACACATCCATGGTACCATCCACCATGAGGCTTCAACTTCAGCATGAACTGAAAACTCAAGCAACAGCTGTGGGTAATTGAATTGTGAGAAGAGGGTCCCTCTTGGCAAAAAGGGCCAATATAGAATGTTCAAGTACCTTCCCAGGGCGGCTTCCACACAGTGGAAGGTTTAAATCTTTTCATGTGTTTTTTAAATTGCTGCCAAACATTCAAATAATTACTTTGTAAGTTTGAGATAAGTGTATAATATGCTATTATAAAATATCAAAATTTATAATGGCATTGTAGAATAATATCATATAAGGATATTCTTTGAATTTTTAGGCTATAAGGTCTCATTTAAGAATCTTTGTTTTGGTTTGGGTTTTTTTTTTTTTTTTTTACAACAAGTAAACTACAGGCTGTTGTTAATTTTTGTTTGTATATCTAAATGGTCTATCATAAGAAATGTCATTACAGTTAAATTGATTATTAATTTACTATCAGATGTAATACTTTAACAATAATCTTAGTTTATATTGCAATATTAGTGAAAGAGATTTCAAAATTTTAAAATTTCTCTTTATTTAAAATTATACTTATATTTTTAAAGTATCCTCTTAGGCTTATTTGCATAGACAGAGGGATTGTGGGAAGTCTTAATTAACTTTCAGAGAAGATTTATTTAAATTGCTTATAAAGGCATTGGCTTATTCAAAGGAAGATGGTTGGCCTTTGTTACTTCAAGAAGGTGGGCAGCAAGACATATGAGCGGTAAGATATGTTGCTATAATGGCAGCTGCTCAATCTGTTCTTTTAAAAGTAAAAAAATTACATTGCAGACAATCACTAGCTATTTCTGGTCTTTATTAGAATTGTTTATAAAATTATTGGCTTTTTGTATAGCTGAAAACCATGATTATAATTTAATAATCTAATTTATTTAAATAATTAAAGTAAATATCTTCATTTTACAAATAAAGCTAATTTACTTCTGAATTCACAAGCCATAAAACTTGCCCCACCTCTAGCTTAATTAAGAATGCAGGCAGCTACCAGGCAGAATTCAATTGCTTATAAAAACATTGACTTCTCATGTAACTTAACTTATGAGACATTCATTATATTTTAAAAACTAATTTATAAAGCAATTTAAGTAGGTATTTTTAATTAAAAAGGGCAATGAAACTTATTCAGTAAAACTCACAGGTTTGATACTTTATTGTACTGATCTAAAAGCATAACCAGTATCACACCTCCAGTGGATTAAAAAATGCAGGCTGCTTGAGGTTTTGCTTTCTTGAAATTCTACTGTTGTTGGAAATGTTGGCTATATTTAAGAAATATATTGTTTTTGCCTTTCTTACAGGCAAAAAACTTTCATAACATTTAATAAATAGTATATAAGTGAAGTATTTTAATTAATTCATATTTTATAAAGCTTTTCATGTGATTTCGAGTATCAATCTGTTTATTTCTTTTAAGAGAGAACAGACTTTTGAACATTTTGGGGCTTGTTAAAACATCCAAAAGTTACTCTCAAAGCATTGAAATATACTTGGAAAGATCAAATATACATATTTATATATATGATTTAAAAATTATATACTTAAATTATCTTAAAGAAATATCAATTATATGTAAATTGGATCATAGAATTAATCCTTTTTCTTTTAAATCAGACCAAGAAGTAAAAAATGCTGAATTCCTAATTATCAGAGAAAACATAACATTTTATTTTCTCAAAAACACATTATACTTTAGGATAATCATTAAGCCTCCAAACATACTCAAGATGGTGGAACAGGTTTGGTCTATTCAAATGTAAATTACCCATTCTTTAAATATGGCTACTGGCAGGAACTTGCCTACCTGCATCCTGGGGGGAAGGGCATGCCACCCTTCCTCCATTAAAAATGGGTGTAGCTCTAAAATGTTTTCATGGCCAGAAAAGTCTTTAAACTTTCATAACTTAACATTTTTCATATAGCAAATCAAATACTTAGCATTTGGCAAGTCAATAATACTTTTACAATTTTAAGGATACACTTCCAATAAAATATCAGTCATATTTAATTAATAGACTATCTTTTATCCTCTAATACTTCATGCAAGGTATACTTAGATCAACATTTAAGTATCATAGCAATTCAATACATTTCGATTTAAGTTTTTATCATTTGATTTAGAAGACTTTCCAGTTATTTTAAATTTCCAGCCAATAGGCCTGGCACAGCGTTAACTTTTAAAAGAATTTTCCTGCTGGGGAAATAAACAGGCAAACTCTCGGTCATTCATATGTACACTTGCTATCTACTTCCTGCTGGTTATTAGCCTCAGGGTGGGAAATTTCAAAAGAGCTTTTAATGCCTTGGAAACTAGCTTGTATTTCTTTCTCTGTTCATCTTTGCCATCTTTATGGCCAAAAAAACAGTCTAGGGTTTTTATTCTGTACACAGAAAAGAGTCAAGCCCAGCTCAAAAACTATGCACACTCATTTTTAAACTGGCCTTTTTGCTTTACTTGAGCACAGAAATCCCCAATGCATTTATGAATTTGTAAAAGCTTTAAGTCTTTAGCTGGGGAGAAAAACAAAAAAAGATGGTAAATATGAGGCCTCTTATGATGGCTTTCTTGGGGAGTGGCATCCATATTGGATCACGTGTCTCCCCTCCCCCCACCTCCTGCTTGCTCTGGGGGAAAGATTCAGTGATAGTCCGGTATCTACTGTTTTTTGTTTTATTACTTTTTCAATTTTTATTTATTCTTATTTTTAAGGAAAGAAAAATATTTTTAAGATAAAGAATTATTGACAGTTGTTGAGAAATTCCTTTAATCCTTTTCTACTTCATTACAAGTAGTTTACACATGAAAGTAGAGGAGGTACAGATGGTATTCTTAAGGATTCGAACCCTTCCACTCCAGGCTGTAAGGTCATGGCTGCACCCCACTTAGACATTCTTAAAGTCTCCTGTGCTGAATCAAGATCATCACCAATTAAAGTAAGAATTTTCTCTGGACTTTCTGCTGAGTATTGGTCATGCAACTGCTTTCTAACCTTTTCCCAGGTTTCATCAACAAAACTTAAGAAAGAAACCAAGAATTTGACTACACTTAACAGAGCATCTATGAATTTTGAGCCTGGTCTTAATTTATACGGATTACCCAATGTTTTACACCTAGCTAGTTCAATTCAATTCACAATACAATCCCCTTATCTTATTCCTTTAAATCTGTGTGCACATGCTTCTGGGAGCAACCCCCTCGTTTTGTTTCCTCCCTACTTAGTCTCTTTTCAGCACGCCAAAATGCAGGGGCTGCGGGGTCTCTACTGCGGGGGCCTTATCCATCACAGAAAACAACAGGTTCCTGAGTGGAGGAGCTGTGGATTAAGAAATACTGAAAAAAGAAAGAGACATGGAGGCAGAAATAGATTCTCAAGCTGGGTGCTAGATGGGCTCCATCTCTGATGGAAAGGCAGCAAGCTACTGAGCCATGCAGCAGGTTTATTTTATAGGGTCAAGGGAGCTTATTTGCATTCTTAACTAGAGTCTTCCAGTTAATGGATTTACATAAGGATACCTGCCCCTGCTAACACCTGGACAAAGGTACTCTGCCAGTGCCTGGGGCTCAGCTAACAATTTAAAGAACTTCATGTGCCTTCTCAGGCAGCCCTCTACAACAAACAACAACAAGCAGGCTGTGTCCAGTGAGGAAGCTGGCAGGGAGCTTAGTGAGGAACAACCAAAAAGGGCGACCAGTCCTGCAGGAATGTTACTGACAGATGACGAAATGACTGAACAGAAGGCTGCGTAGGGCAACCAGGCCAGCAGAGGGGGAATAATAGGGGGGGGCGCAAGTTGGGGGATGACCAGGCCAGAAAGGGGGGGCTGTAAGAGGCGACAAATCTGGCAGAGGTGGTAGTTAGGGGTGGCCAGGCTAGCTTGTGAGGTGCATTTGTGGGAAACCAGACTGGCAGAGGGGATGGTTAGGGCAATTAGGCTGGTTGAGGTGCATTTGTGGGAAACCAGACTGGCAGAGGGGATGGTTAGGGCAATTAGGCTGGTTGGAGGGACAGCTGGATGTGACCTACCAGGGGAGGCAGTTAGAATTGACAGGCCAACAGAGGGGGGCAGTTGGGGGAGACCAGGCCAGCAGGGTTGGCACTAAGGAGTGACCAAGCCAATGTGGGGAGCAGATGAGATGACCAGGCAGGGAGGCAGGTGAGTGATTAGGAGACAGCAGTCCAGGATTATGAAAGTGATGTTCAACTGCCAGGTTAGCACCAATCCCTGAAATAAGGGCTAACCTGGCAGTTGGACATCCCTTGCGGGGTCCCAGATTGGAGAGGGTACAATTTGGGCTGAGGGGACAACCTCCCACCCTCCATGCAGGCTGTGCAATAATTTTGTGCACCTAACCTCTAGTCTATGACAAATTACAAATCATATGAAAACTATAAAGTTGACTCAGCTGTGTGATAGCATTTTTAGATATTACACAGATTTGTATTTAAAATAAGGTCATCCTGCCGAGACAGGTTTCGCTCAATTGATAGAGCGTCGGCTTGGGGAATGAAGGGTCCCGTGTTCGATTCTGGTCAAGGGCATGTACCTTGGTTGTGGGCATATCCCCAGTAGGAGGTGTGCTAGAGGCAGCTGATCAATGACTCTCTCTCATCGATGTTTTTAACTCTCTATCTCTCCCCCTTCTTCTCTGTACAAAATCAATAAAATACATTTTAAAAATAAAATAAAATAAGGTCGTCCTACCTAAAAAAATAGTGATATGCAAATTAAACTTCACTCCACTACACCCACAAGCCATGCCCACCAGTCACACCCACCAGCCAATCAGAGCAAGTATGCAAATAATCCCAACCAACATGGTACCAGGAGGGAGGCTTGGGTTTCCCAGCAATGGAGGAAGCCAAGCTTTATGCAGAGTCTGGCAAGCCCAGCCCTCCACTCAAGGCTAAAAGTTTCAATTATAGAAGATAACCATATCCAAACAGAAATGGCGGCAGCCACAGAGCAGGCAGGACGCTTGGCTCCATTCCAGGCTACAAAGTTTCAATTGTAGAAGGAAAATAAATTCCAGATACCAGGGACTCTGCTTGGGTCGCCTGGGGCGTGGCTGCCCTGCAAACCATCACAGGACTCTCCCTCAGGTTGCCCCATGCCCCACAGAGAACCCCACCCTGATCCGGACACCCTTCAGGGAAAACCAGCTGGCCCCCACCCATGCACCAGGCCTCTATCCTATCTAATAAAAGAGTAATATGCAGATTGACTATCACTCCAACACATAATATAGCTGCTCCCATGTGGACAAATATCCTGTCCTCATGTGGACACAAGATGGCCACCACAAGATGGCCAGCAGGGGAAGGCAGTTAAAGGGACCAGGCCTGCAAGGGAGGGCAGTTGGAGGTGATCAACCCTGCAGGGGAGGGAAGTTAGGGGTGACCAGGCCAGCAAAGGAGGGAAGTTGGGGGCAAACAGGAAAGCAGTTAGACATCAATCAAGCTGAAATGGGAGTGGTTAGGGTGATCTGGCTGGCAGACAGAATTGGATAGGGGCAATCAGGAAGGCAGGAAGGTTAGCAGTTGGGGGCCAACAGTCCTGGATTGTGAGAGGGATGACTGACTGCTCGGTTAGACCCAATCCCGGTGATCGGGTCTAAATGGTCAGTCGGACATCCCTCGATGGGGTCCCAGTTTGGAGAGACTGTAAGCTAGACTGAGGACACCAGTCCACCCACACACACAAATTTTGTGCACCAGGCATCTAGTTACTTTATAATTTTATGACTTGCCATAAAATTATCTGACTGGTCATCAAATGTATTTACTTTGGATGTGTGAGTTATATTTTAACTTCCTGGTTGGTATCCCTTTGGGCATAAACATGAACCATGGGAAAGGGATAAGTCATTTGAGAAGAAGCCTGTGTGCCTCCAGGATGCCTAGGAAGTGGATTGCAGTTCTGCTGCTGCTCCAGCTCAGTTTCCACTTCAGCCCTGGGAGCTGTGGGAAGGTGCTGGTGTGGCCTACAGAATACAGCCATTGGATCAACATGAAGACAATCCTGGATGCACTTGTGCAGAGAGGTCATGAAGTGACTGTTCTGACATCTTCAGCTTCAATTCTTGTTGATCCCAATAAACCATCTGCTATTCAATTTGAGATTTTTCCTACGTCTTTAACTAAAGATGACTTTGAGGATCTTTTCATGCGGATTATCTCTAATTGGACAGATGGTCTGCCAAAAGACACATTTTGGGATCTTTTTCCAGTATCTCAAGATCTCACACTTGAATATTCTGATAGTATTTACACACTCTGTAAAGAAGCAGTTTTGAACAAGAAACTTATGACCAAACTACAGGAATCAAGGTTTGATGTCATTCTTGCAGATGCCATTGGACCCTGTGGTGAGCTGCTGGCTGAGCTACTTAAAATACCTTTTGTGTACAGTCTTCGCTTCTCTCCTGGCTATAACATTGAAAAGTACAGTGGAGGACTTCCATTCCCTCCATCCTACGTACCTGTTATCTTGTCAGAATTAAGTGATCAAATGACATTCATGGAGCGAGTAAAAAATATGATGTATGTACTTTATTTTGATTTCTGGTTCCAAACATTTAGTGAGAACTGGGATCAGCTTTACAGCGAAGCACTAGGTAAGTCATGTTCTTTACTTGGTGTCATGATAACCTAACTTTCTTAGTGCTCTAAAAGGTGGGTTAGTATAAGTATTAATTCAGAGAAATGTGTCTTTTATAACTAAGTTGATAAAATAACATTATAAGATGATCTTTCATTCTTACAAATATTATGGAAATGCTTAAATTATAAGGTCATTGAGGAATTGCTTCCTCTTGCATAGTTTAGCTTGATTTAAAAACAAATATTTTGTGCTCGCTTCGGCAGCACATATACTAAAAACTGAAATATTTTTTCCACATTACCAGAAGGGTTCTTTCACACTAGAGAGAGAGAGTGCTCTGTTCCAGACTCAGGAACCTATGATTTGAGTTTTCTAATGATTTCAGTATCCTTCACTCTCAAAACCTCAGTTTTGGGGAAATCTAGGATAAAGGAAATAGCTTTCTAAATTGCAGAAAGTGGACTAAATAATCTAGAAATAACTTGTTTCCATAGATATGGTAGATTTAATTGATTGAGGAATTGAAATTCTTGTTTACATTAACAATTTTACTTCTGAAGCTTTACAGAATAAGTAAATGCATGTTTAATTCCATAGTGGCTTAAGTTTAACCATTCTCTATGATTGTGAATGTCCTGATGTGATGTTAGAGAAGAAGAACTGTTAATTTTATATATAGTTAATATATATGAACAACATAATATAAAATATGTATATTTTGTGAATATTAGAGGCCCAGTGCATGAATTTATGCACAGGTGAGGTCTTTTGGCCCAGCTGCTGATCAGGGATAGTGGAGGTTGAGGGGGAGGGAAGGCAGCAAGCAACTGGGAGGGACCACAGGAGGCTGGCCCTAGCAGCAAGCTAACCAACGGCCAATTCCATGAGTTATGGAAGAATGTCTGGGTCTCAGGTGAGGATGAACCTGATTCAGGGCTGTCAGGGGCCCAACAGCAAGGTCTGGGTCAGTTTCACATCATAGCTATGGACAGGTTGTCCAGTCATTCTGGTCATTGGGTTTTAAAGGTTGCTTAGGCTTTTATATAGAGAGATGTTTTCACTGTAAAGCCAGAGGCACGTTAAACATTTTTGGTTTTTTTGGTTTTTTTTTTTAAGAAAACAAAATGGTATATTCACATTACAATATTCTTATCTCCTCTACTATTTTTTCTTTTATTCCTTTCAGGAAGACCCACTACATTATTCAAGTTAATGCGAAAAGCTGAAATATGGTTTATTCGAACCTACTGGGATTTTGAGTTTCCTCGCCCACTTTTGCCAAACTTTATATTTGTTGGAGGACTTCACTGCAAACCTGCTAAGCCTCTGCCTAAGGTAAAACTATTCCTGTTTGTTTTGATTTGCATTTTCAGTAGGAATGATTCTGTGTTCTTCATTCAGAAAGTCTGATCACACTGAGAGAAATATGGGAATATGGGCACAGTGACCTGCCAATTAGAAACTCATATGTTTTATACTATTTCAAGAATCTAAAAGTCACTATCATTGCAGAATAATGAATTATACTTGGGAGATTTTGGAAATATGGTCAGTTAAATTAAGGCCTTCATTATTCAACACATAAAAAATGCCAGCCTTTCATTCAAAAACTAATTTTAAAGTGACTATCACAGTGCAAGGATAATGGATGGCAATACAGAAGAGCAGTGTAGATACCATTTTTGCTCCCATAGACCAGATGACTTACTTGGAAATTGATCATATCAGCAAGTAATAAAAGCATTGTGAAAAGCATTATAAAAAAGAAAAGGCATAATGCTACAATAAGGCTGGAGAGCATCTTTTGGAGTGGATCATAATATCTCAGGATTGGCAATAGCAATCTGGTGTAAGTGAGCATGAGACATCCCTTGTTGTTGTCCCCTTTCAACAACAAAAATTTATCTATCCATGAACAAAAGTGCCAATGCGGAAAGGACCTGGAAAGAGTCTTGCCCACCTATGCATCAGGTAATAGGCAGAAAGAGTCCAGTACTGGCTGTGACACCTACAGGATATTGTGACTTGTTCCAGCCCCTCTTAGCTGCAGTCCAGGAGTATCTACCTGGCTTTGGCAGTCACCTATGGAGGAGAGAGCTTTTGGAGAAGTCCAGATTTCCAAAGGAAAAGTTACAGCACTCTGTTGGAGCAAAAAATAGATGTATTTGAATGCATTGGTGTGGGCAAGAGGAAAGCTTGATTTTGCCAGCATCATTCCGTTTCCAAGGCAGCTCAGTGTAAGACTAAAAGAAGGCCGGCCCATGACTGTGATTTCTCTCACAGGCACAGAGAACCAGTGAGTGGATGCCAATCTTCTCCTGGTTTGAAGGATGCTTCCAAAGAGCTCATTTCTCTCTCACAGCATCCAAAATATTGAATTGGGAGCTCAATAATTGGTGAGAGAGAACAGATCTGGAGAGTGGCAAGATTACCAGAATGGGGGGTGGTGTTAAAGAGACACAGTTTTTCATGATTGCATTCTGTACTCCATCAGGAAGCCTGACCAGAAACCACAAAGAAAACCTTTCTTACAGATCCCCCCATACTGGCATGTGGACACCAACAGTGCCCTGCATTCCAACTCATTATTTCCTCCCCTCTGTAGCCAGCTCCATGTAGAAGCTGCTAAAGGCTGCAATAAGAACAGGATTTGATAAAAGGCTAGGAAGCAAGAACAGAATACAAACAATGGTTTACAGATATGAGAGAACCACACACTTGAGCTGTAGCACCACCTCCAGGAAAATAAAGGAAAGAGGCTCAGCATCTAGCCTGGTGCTTAATATGGAGGGAGGACAAACAGGCTCCAGAATTCTCCCACAAGAGGGAGCATGAAGCACAGAGAAGGCATATTCATTCAAGATCTGGAAAAGCTTTATCTATAGCAGTACTGATAAAAGGTATTTCTACCCTGAAAGTAGTAAACATAAGCAGGTGATTGGTAATTCAAATGCAAAAACAGCAATGCAATACTCCAAAAAATAAGAAAAATCAAGGAAACATTAGGTCACCAAATTTTACAACAATCCTTCAGAAAACATCCGGGACTGGTTTGGCTCAGTGGATAGAGCGTCGGTCTGCGGACTGAAAGGTCCCGGGTTCGATTCCGGGCAAGGACATATACCTTGGTTGCGGCACATCCCCAGTGGGGGGTGTGCAAGAAGCAGCTGATCGATGATTCTCTCTCATCGATGTTTCTAACTCTCTATCCCTCTCTCTTCCTCTCTGTGAAAAATCAATAAAATATATTTTTTTAAAAATCCTTCAGAAAACAAATACAGAGATGGAGATATATGATTCACCCAATAAAATAGTCAAAATAGCTGTGCTAAGGAAACTTGGTGATCTACAACATAACACAGGATTTTGTGCACTGTTGGTTGAAATGTAAAATCAGTACAACCACTATGAAAAACAGTTTGGAGGTTTTTTAAGAAGTTAAACAGAGCTGCCATATGATCCACAAATCCATTTCTGGGTATACTTCTAGAAGTAAGAAATATATAAATACATCCATAATCTCATGTTTATTGCACCATTTTTAACAAAAGATAGTAAATGGAAACAACTTAAGAGATGTGAAATGCACACACACACACACACACACACACATACACTAAAATATTGTTGAACCATAGAAAAAGAGGAAATCATTTGAGACAACATAGATAGCCATGACCATATTATGTTAAGTGCCATAAGGCACACTGAAAAAGATAAATATAGGATATTACTTACTAGTATATGTAGAATCTAAAAATGGCAAACCCCATAGAAACAGAAGTATAATGGTGATTACCATGAACGGGTGAAAGGGAGATTAGTGGGTAAGAAGAAGTTGGTCAAGGGTATAAACTTGCAACTAGAAGATGATTAAGTTTGGGAGATATAGTGATTATAGACAACAATAATCTTCATATACTTGAAAATTTCCACAGATTAGATATTAAATGTTCTCATCACACTCATACGAAGATAATTATGTGACCTAAATGGAATTTTTCACTAATATTAGGTAGTAATTATAATATATATATATATATATATATATATATATATATATATATTTATATAAAGCCTAGGCTGCTGACCACCAGGGACTAGACGTTCAATGCAGGAGCCTCCCCCTGGTGGTCAGTGTGCTCCCACAGCAGGAGCACTGCTCAGCTGACCAACAGGAACCAGACACGTGGCTCACAGCTGGCAAGCACAGCTGCAGCTCAAGCCTCTCCTACCTCTGGGAGGCAGCAAGCACAGCAGGAGCAATACAGCTCGGGCTCCACCCTGGCTATCTGCCACTTTGTGCACTATCACATGCCTGAGGGACTGTGCGGATTCAGCCCAAACTGGCAGTCAGATATCTGCCAAAGAGTCCCAGTTTGTGAAAGGGCACAGGCCATGCTGAGAGACCCCACTGGCGCACAAATCCATGTGCTGGGCCTCTAGCAATATATAAATAAATCAACTAAATACACTGTACAACTGAAAACTTACAGAATGTTATATATCACCTAGAGGTCTGTTACATGGATTCATGTACCAGTGGAGTCCCTCAGCCTGGCTTGCAGGGATCGGGCTGAAACTGGCTCTCTGACATCCCCTGAGGGTGCCAAATTGTGATAGGGCTCCATCCAGGCCAAGGGACCCCCACCAGTTCAGAATTATTGCCAGGGAGGGACAAGGGGAGGGCTCCAGGGTGTGTTCTGCCCTTCTAGCCCAGTTCTGATCAGGGCCAATTAAGGCTGCCCTGCTGGGGAGGAACTATGGGAGGTTGGATGGCAGGGGAGGGACCACAGAAGTGCTCCAGGGCATCTCAGGCCCATCTTGTCCAGTCCCAATTGGCTGGACCCTAGCAACAAGCTAACCTACTAGTCAGAGCATCTGCATCCTGGTGGTCAGTGCACATAATAGCAAATGATCCAACAGTGAATGAACTTTCAGACAGGAAGTATATTAGGCTTTTATTTTATAGGATTATATCTCATTTTTTAAACATTTATTTGAAGTAATGATTAGAATGAGAAAGTAAACTTTTTGTGTCAGAAGGGTTATGTCTTTATTTTTCAGAGAGGAAAAAGAAAAACTAAACTATTTAAAACAGAAAAATCAAAAGAGTGGGTGGGGTTGGATAGAAGAGTATGAAGTTTGGACCAGATATGAAATTTTGGCTCCTTACACATGTTGGAGTGGGGAGCTAGAACGTACACTGAGTAATCAGGAATTTTTCTAGTACTGAAAGTAGAAAATTTGAAAACTGATAAAAAATCAGGGACCACAACAGAATAATTCTGAAACAATTCTGAACATGACTTTGCCACAGCAACTTTAAATACATCAAACTGAGTTGCTCAATAGGGTGACCAGATCTTTGGTGCACAGAGCTCAGTTGTACCTCTCCCACTGTGGGGCAGGTATTCCCTGGGAGATTCAGTGAGGTGATGATGAGGGCCCCTCACAGCCAGGTACACATAGCATATTCTACTAGAACTTCCATTTTACAATATGATTTCAGACCGAAAGGTCTCATACACAAACATGTCAGAAACATGGACACTCAGATAAGTAACTACGGATAATTCTGGATTACAAATGGAAATCTTAAGGCTATTACATAGAAATTCTGGATAATAATACCAGACACATTAATTATAGTAATTCTCCAGCATGTAAGAAGTGATTTAGGGAGAGAGGTCCAAGATTTCATCATAGGAAGACCCTGAGCTGACACCTTCCCATGAACATTCATAATACACACCTACATGAAGAGCATTTCCTCATGGAAAACAGGTGAGGGTTGACTAAACAGCTTCTGCACAAGAAAGAAGAGAGAGACTGCATAGAGAAGGTTGAGAAACTGTGAGAACTGTCCAGGCTCTGTGGAAACACTGGGATTGGAGGTGCCTGTGAGTGCCAATGTTTACATTCTCTTTCCACTGAGAGCATGGGCAAGAATTCAATTCAAGTGTGGCAGCTAACCTACAAAGCCACCATAGCGTGCCCTAGGCCACTCACCCAACATCCGCCACCCCCAGGCTCAAACAGACCAACTGCCATGGCAGTGCTGCAGCCATATGCCCCTGCCTACTCCAAACCCAGCCATACAGCCTACCAGGGTGACAACAGAGCTGAGTACCCTGAGAAAAATGTCCCATGTTTGTCTCCACTGTAGCTAGCCTGCATGCCAGGAATCCCCCTGGTACCTCAAGCAACCATTTCAATTCCAGTCAGCCTGCCGAATCCATGCAGCACACAGACAACACAAAGATCATTCCTACACAAACCCACTCCATCAGGTTCAGGAGAAATGTTTCATCTAAATCCTAGAAATAAACACAGAAAATAAAACAAATGAGGAAATACAGAAGACTGGGAGTCAAAGCACACTGACCTAATACAGTGGTGGGCAAACTCATTAGTCAACGAAGCCAAATATCAACAGTAAAATGATTGAAATTTCTTTTGAGAGCTAACTTTTTTAAACTTAAACTTCTTCTAATGCCACTTCTTCAAAATAGACTCACTCAGGCCGTAGTATTTTGTGGAAGAACCACACTCAAGGGGCCAAGGAGCCACATGTGGCTCGCAGGCCGCAGTTTGCCGACCAGGGATCTAATACACACAAACAAACACAAAGAGTAAGCAAATATAGGGAGACAAAGGAACAGGTCCCAAATGAAAGAATAAAAGAAATCTCCAGATAAAGAGCTATACAAGAAACATACAACCTTCAATTTATGAACTAGGAAGAAGCATAAAAACTGAACATATCAATTAATAGCAAAAAAAAAAATTGAAATAGTAGTAAAAATAAAAAAATAAAAAACACTCCCAGTAAATAAAAGTTAAGGATCAGATGATTTCACAAGTAAATTCTATTGAACATTTAATTCTACCAAGCAATAAATACCTATCGTTTTCAAATTATTCCAGAAATATTGAAAATGAAATAACATTTCCAAACTCATTCTATAAAAGCAGTCATCAGTATCATGATAACAAAAGCAGATAAAGACAATACAAAAAAAGCACAAGACAGTAAATATCTCTGATAAAATAGATGTGAATATTTTCAACAAAATATTAGAGAACTGAATTCAACAACATATTAAAGGATTATATATCATGCTCAAGTGGAATGTATTCTAGCAATACATTCAAGGATGGTTCCATATCCATACCAAAAATCAATGTGATAGACAACATCAACAAAACCAAGGATATAATCATGTGATTATCTCAATAGGTACAGAAAAATAGTATTTGACAAATCCAGCATCCATTCATTATAAAAACTCTAACAAAGTGGGTGCAGAGAGAACAAAATGTCAACATAATAAAGACCATATAGGACAAATAAAATCCACAGCTAATATTGTATTTAATGGTGGAAAGCTAAAAGCTTTTCTTCTGCAATCAAAAACAACACGGTGATGCACACTAACGCCACCTTTATTTACCAGTAAGGGCCTGGTGCATGCAATTCCTACATTAGGAGGGAGGGTCCCTCAGCCAAGCCTTCTCCCCTCTCACATACTAGGTGCCCTCAGGGGATGTCCTACTGAGGTGACCAGGCTGATCAGGGAAAGGCACAAGCCCTACTACCCAGCTGCTACAGCCACTGACAGTCATCACAGCCACCAAGATGTTTTCATCAACACTGATTCCGGTCACTTCACCATGAAAAAAGTGACAATTTTCTTTTAGGCATTTTCAAGATGTGTCTTTCATACGATATGACATTTCTTTATTTTTTTTTTATCCTCACCTGAGGATATGTTTCCATTGATTTTTAGAGAATGTGGAAGAGAAAAGGAAAGACAGAGAAAAACATCAAAGTGAGAGGAACACTTTGGTGGCCTCCTGCATAAGCCCTGACCTGGGTCCCAGCCAGGGATGAGCCTGCAACCTAGGTACATGCCCTTGATCAAAACTGAACCCAGAGCCTGTGATCAGCAAGCCTAGGCATTATCCCCTGAGACAAACCGGTGAGGGCAGAATATGACATTTCTTAGCCCTGCAGCAGCAGAACTTCATTTTTTTTCCTCCAGGAGTGTGGTGGAAAAACACTAGATCACCTCTTTGGATTCTTATACCCAAGTTGCTAAGAATATTACCACTGGCAAACAGGGAGCTTAGTCAATGAGCAGTCAGAAAAGGTGTTTCCTCTATAGTTCACACCCATCACCTCTGATCTTGGGCCCCAGCCCTGCCAAGACCTAAAGACTCTTGGCCTGGGCAGGGGCCCCACAGCTTCCTCTGTTCTGGCTCCGCCCCAGCCCAGGCCCCAAGCCTCTGGCCAGGGCTTGGGGCCTGGGCAGGGAATCCACTGCTGCCTCCCACAGCCGGATCACCCAGCTCCACGCTGCCCAGGAGTCCCCTGGTTCAGACCCTTCCCAGGTTTCTCAAGTCCCATGGGGCTGGGGGTGGGTTGGGGAGGGTGCTACCTTGGTGTGACCTGGGTGCTGAGATAGTTCCCAGGACCCATGCTGCCAGGCGCCTACTTATACAAATTAACCTCCATCTTTATTGGGTTAATTTACTCTTTCTGGCTGTGGGCATAGGGGAAGTAAGATCAATTTACATGTTTGTCTATTATTAGGTATGATAGTATTGGAAGGCTTAGCTAGAGCAATCAGAGAAGAAATGGAAAATAAAGGGCATTTATATTGGAAATGAGGAAGTAAAACTGTCACCATTTGCAGATGACATAATACTGTAAATAAAGAACCCTAAAGATTCCACACAAAAACTACTAGAACTCATCAATGAAGTAAGTAAAGTAGCAGAAAACAAAGTAAATATCCAGAAATCATTCAACAAATAAAAAGTGTTGTCAAGAAGGAAGAGAAAAGGGAACTCCTGTGCATGGAGCAAATTTGTAAATTAGTGGAGCCACTATAGAAAACAGTGTGGAGATTCCTCAAAAATTAAAAATAGATTAGCATACAACCCAGCAATTTTCAATTCTGAGTATTTATCAGAGGTAAACAAAACACTAATTTGAAAAGATATATACACCCCCAAGTTCATTACAGCATTAACTACAATAGCCAAGATATGAAGTCACATCAACCTTGGTGTCAATCAATGGATAAATGGGTAAAATCCATGTGGTCTATACACATCATGAAAAATTACTCACCAATATCAAAGGATCACATCTTGCTAAATTCAACATGAAAGGACCTAGAGGGTATTATGTTAAGTTAAATAAATCAGGCAGAAAAAGACAAATACTATATGATTTTACTTATATGTATAACTTAAAAAAACAATCACCAGAAACAGACTTATAGATACAAATTATAAACCAACTAGAGGTTCAGTGTATAAAATTCATGCACTCAGGGAAGTCCCTCACCCCAGCCTATGCCCTCTCACAGTCCAGGAGCCCTCGGAAGATGTCCCACTAAGCCAGCACTTAGACATCCTAGAGCTGCCACAAATGTACAAGAGGCTCCCCCCTATGCCGCTGTGCTCACAAGCCATTAGCCCACCTTAGGGCTTCTGGCTTAGCATCACTCCCCCTGTGTGAGCAAACAGACCACCAGGGGCAGCTCCTGAATTGAGCATCTACCCCACGCTCATTCCACTGTTCAGGCAGTTTGCACATTACCATTTTATTATATAGAACTAGAGGCCCAGTGCATGAAATTCGTGCATGGGGGGGTCCCCTCAGCCCAGCCTGCACCCTCTCCAATCTTGGACAACTCTCGGGGATCAGACCTAAACCGACAGTCGGAAATCCCTCTCACAATGAGGAATGCTGGCTCCTAATTGATCACCTGCCTCCCTGTCTGATGGCCCCTAATTGCCGCCCTTCCATCCTAATCACTTAAACTGCCTTTGCCTGCCAACCTGATAACCCCTAACTCTCCCCCCTGCCGACCTGGTCGCCTATTACTGTCCTCCCTGCCAGCCTGGTTTCCCCAAACTCCCCCCTCTGCCAGCCTGGTCACCCTTCTCTGCCCCCCTGCCAGCCTGGTCATCCCCAACTGCCCCCCCGCCAGCTTGTATGACAGCCTGCTTTTCAGTCATCTATTCAGTTGTTTCGGTTGTGACAGTGCTAGGCTTTTTATATATTAGGTTGGTTTCCAGAGGGGAGGAGATTGGGAATGGAGAAAAGAGGAAAGAGGAATAAGAGGCACATACTTCTAGTTATAAAATAAATTAATCACAGGAATTTAATGTACAGCATAAGGAATATAATCAATAATACTTATCATAACTTTGTGCAGTGAGATGGTAACTAGACTTATCACATAGTAAAGTATATAAATGTCAAATTACTATGTTGTACACCTGTCACAAATATAATATACCCTGTTTCCCTGAAAATAAGACAGTGTCTTAAATTAATTTTTGCTCCCAAAGATGCACTAGGTCTTATTTTCAGGGGATGTCTTATTTTTCTATGAACAAGAATAAGGTACACAGTTATTGTTAAATGAAAATAAAGGAAATTTATTACCTGTATACGGTACGGTAGTATGGTAATTGTCAACACAAACCAGACAAACTGTGAATCCTACAGTATCAAGAATTTACTCATTTATTCAATGACAATCATGTCATCATCTTCTGGAACATCATCATAACAATCCAATTCCTGAATTTCCTGGTGAATTTCTTGTGACTCCATTTCTTTCAGAATCAGTGGACCAAATCTCTCATGTTTAGCCTAGGGAGGGCCTTATTTTCTGGGGGATGCCTTATATTTCACTCAGAAGGAAACCTGTAAGTAGGTCTTATTTTCTGAGGATGTCTTATTTTCAGGGAAACATGGTAGTATGCCAACTATATTTTGATGAATTTTTAAATGATTTGTGGGGAAAGCTTGGGAGAATCTGACAAAAGTTAAGATGAGCTATAAATTATAATAGAGATGATTAAAAATATATACAGTCATTCTAATCATAATGAACTTTTTCTTAGTTTTCATAGTCAAAGAAATAAAATACTAATGAATATTCTAAAATAATTCTCAAAAAAAACTGACAAGCATAGATGCAAATAATTTAGTAGAACTACAATAAAGAAATAAAGGTGAGTGAAGATACTGTTGTGTAGCCTCATTATAAGAATATATATTATTTATTGATAACATTATAAATGCAGAGTCTCTAAAAGCATTTCCTCTTCAATACTGTGTACAGTGTACTGGCTCTATTTCATTTCTTCCTTATACACCTCCCAAACACACACACACACACACACACACACACACACACACACACTTACATAAGTACCTAATATATATATATATAATTAAGGTCCATCTGACTGGCTGACTGGTCAGTAGGTATGACGAACACTGACCACCAGGGGCAGATGCTCAACACAGGAGCCTCAAGCTGCAATGACTTGGCAGCGGCAGTTCTCAAATGGCCCACCCCTGGACCAGAGAGGACGAAGCCGGATTCCACCTTCTGCTGTGGGTCTATTTGTTGCTGGGACACTGTCAGCCCCGAATCTGGTTTACTGCACAGTTGTGTTTGCATTCCACACCTTGTATGACAGCAATTTACAGAGTGCCCTCTCGCACTCCAGGGCCCCTTGGTGGATGTTTCAGATTGATCCCAGAGGCACCCAGACAGCCAGAGGGATCCCTGCTGACTTTGCAGACACTCTTCAAGCCACAGAGCTGCCCCAGGTGTGACCAAATGAGGAAGGACATGGGGGGCATTGGCTCCAGGACTTGACAGACCAATCTCGCCCAGTCCCACCCCACCAGCCACCTTCTAACTAATTTCCTTTCAATGTGCATGAATCCATGCACCTGGCCAATAGTATGTAATAAGGGATTTCAAGCTCATCAATTGTATACTGGGAAGGAACTGAGAGAGATTAGGTCTCTTCAAAATGGTCATTGATAGTAAGAGAATGAAGGTTCCTCAAAAAAATAAAAACAATTGTCATTTGATCCAGCAATAGAACATATAGGAATATTCCAAAAACAGTGACATTAGAATCATATTTATAACACTTTTCTTTTTTTTTCTTTTTTTTAAAATATATTTTATTGATTTATTGATTGACAGAGAAGAAGGAAGAGAGATAGAGAGTTAGAAACATCAATGAGAGAGAGTCATCAATCAGCTGCCTCTTGCACACCCCCTACTGGGGATATGCCCACAACCAAGGTACATGCCCTTGACCGGAATCGAACCCGGGACCCTTCAGTCCCCAAGCCGACACTCTATGCATTGAGACAAATCGGTCCCAGCAATATTTATAACACTTTTCACAAGAGCCAAAATATAAAAATCAACATGAGGGCCATTGATAGATAAATCAATAAACAATCAATACACACAATGTGATATGCGCTGTGAGTCAGTCTTATTCCTGAGGACCTCATGAATGAGTGTTGTCAATAAAATCTTACTTTTAACAGCCCTCTCAACTCTTTTAGACTCAAGCCTATGGCTTCTTTTATGGAGTCAATCCATCTCATATTTAATCATCCTCCTTCCTGGTGCCTTCTATTTTTCCCAGCATTATCTTTTTCAAAGAACCCTGCCTTCTCATGATATCCATGAAAAGTGAAAGTATCAGTTTTGTGATTTTTTACCTCCTGCAATATTTCAGGATTACTTTCTCTAGTACCCACTTGTTGTCTTTCTAACTTGTTGTCAGTCTGGTGGCTCAGGGTATCTGCAGATGAACATTACTCAGCCTTAAAATTGAATGAAATCTAACGCCTGCTATAATATAGATGAAGCTTAAGGACATTTTGCTAAGTGAAATAGGCCACAGACAAAAAAGACTGCATGATGCCGAAACCAATTTGGCTCAATGGATAGAGCGTTGGTCTGGGAACTGAAGGGTCCCAGGTTCGATTCAGGTCAAGGGCATGTAAATTGGTTGCAGGCATATCCCCAGTAGGGGGTGTGCAAGAGGCAGCTGGTCGATGTTTCTCTCTCATCGACGTTTCTAGCTCTCTATCTCTCTCCCTTCCTCTCTGTAAAAAATCAATAAAATATATTTTTTTTAAAAAAGACTGCATGATTCCACTTAAGTAAGGGATTTAAACTAGTCAAATTCATAGACACAGAAAGAAGAATGATAGTTGTCGGGGACTGTTAAAAATAGAAATGGAGAATTACGGTTTAAGAAAAGTATAGTAAAAATATACAAGATGAAAAAAGTTCTGGAGGTAGATTATACAAAAATAAGAATATTATATATATAGGATATATATATTACTGAACTTTACACTTAGAAATGGTTAAGACGGTAACTATATTATGTGTATTTTAGCACAAATTAAAATAACAAGAACTATACTAATGCTTAATTTTCTCTTTGGATTTTTGAAGCAATTATTTCAATAGTGTTCACTATGCAATTGTTTTTTGTAATGGATAAAATTTCTTCCTTCACAGGAAATGGAAGAGTTTGCCCAGAGCTCTGGAGAAAATGGTATTGTGGTGTTTTCCCTGGGGTCGATGGTCACTATCATGACAGAAGAGAAAGCCAATGTGACTGCATCAGCCCTTGCCCAGCTTCCACAAAAGGTTAGATAAACTACCTTAGAGCAGAAAACTAATGAGTGTGTTAAACTCTGTAATGGGTCTAACTAAGAAATGTCTACATGAAAAGTAAACTATTATGATAGCTCCAATTATCTCAGATAACAATTTGAAAAACAAAATACACTTGTCAGGTGTTAAAGGAGTACAAAGGGTGTTTTGATGGGCAATACGGTATTAACATTACGGTCACAAAGAAGTATATATCAAAAGTACAGTGTGAAGTTTGGTATTATAGTAGTGCTAAAGGTCTGGTGCGTGAAATCTCTACAAGGGGGCAAGGGGGTCCCTCAGGCTGGCCTATGTCCTCTAGCAATCTGGGACCCAAAATGGATGTTGGATCTACACTGGCAGTCAGACATCCCTCTTGCAATCAGGGCCACTGCATGCACCAGTGATGATACTTTTCATACAGGTGAAAGGCATCTTGCTTTTGTATAGGCAGCTACATTTTTTACCCGATTATAAAAAGTAGTACATAACATGGTCCTTCTGAAGCAGTGGTACCATTTTCCCCATCTTATGGGTGGAAAAACTGAGGCAGAGAGAAGTTAAATAATTGGCCTTGTCACACACATAAGTATCAGAATCAGGGCTGAGCACAAAATGTGCAAGCAAGAGGCCATGCATGTCATTGCTGCATCATCTTGTTTTATCAGTGTTAGAGTAGCTATGCCAGGTTTTAATTTTTAAGTCTAAGAGACTGCCCCCAATATATAGGGAAGGTTCTCTAGGCTTGGCCTGGAATCAGGGCCATCTGTGGATTGACGAGCAGATGGAGTGATCGGGGACCCACCTTGACCGCTAGCCAGCCGTGTCATGGCGACCAGATGTTCAGCTGGTCAGTTGATTTGCATATTAAAATTTTATTACATAGAATTATAGAGCAGGAACAGATATCACCAAATCCTATCCTGTCATTTGCTTCATTTCTTGGCAGGATCCCTAGAGTACTATACACATTACAGATGTTCTCAAAATGAACTTACATTTTAACATTAAAAAGGGAATGATAGCCGAGACCAGTTTGGCTCAATGGATAGAGCGTCGGCTTGGGGACTGAAAGGTCCCAGGTTCGATTCCGGTCAGGGGCATGTACCTTGGTTGTAGGCATATCCCCAGTAGGGGGTGTGCAAGAGGCAGCTGGTCGATGACTCTCTCTCATCGATGTTTCTAGCTGTCTATCTCTCTCCCTTCCTCTCTGTACAAAATCAATAAAATATATTTTTAACATAAAATTAAATTAAATTAAAAAAGGGAAAGATAACAGTCTGGAAGGCATCATACAGTTTAGACTTGCCATGTAATCTAGGTCTCTTACTTTCCCTGGATTTTGAATTATGCCTATTCAGTGTTGCAAGGTGATATTCAGAGTAAGGATGTCCAGGGCTCAACCAAACTGCATCCAGGTACCTAAGTCAGCCACCGTGATTTAGAGAAAGAGAAAAGCTGGTGTGCACAAAGGAAAGAGAATCTCCCTGAGGGGCTGGGCCCTGCTAAATTCTGAAGCAGGAAGACATAAAAGAAAGAGTGGAGGTGGGTCCAGCCCTCAAGGTGACAGTGTTTTATAATATATGTCCTCAAAACAACCCACAAGAATAATAACATGATGATGATGAAGATGACAATGATGATGATGATGATGATGATGATGATGATGATGATAATGATGATGATGGAAGAGAAGTTGGGGGAAGAAGAAGGAAGAGGAGGAGAATGAGGAGGAGGGGGAGAAGAAGGAGGAGGCTGCAGAGGAGAAGGAGGAGGGAATATAAAAGAGTCAACCAGAAGCAAGCCTAGTGTGGCTTAGTTTCAGATGTTACTCTTTCTCCATAAATTATGGTAGTGAATTATTCTAATACATAAAATACATTTGAAGTCTCTGGGTAATAGTGAACTACTTTTAGTTTCCTAATGTAGTTTCCTCCCTATCACCTACACCAATTTGCTGAGAACTTGAAATAACTTTAACTCTCACATAACAAAAAGATGTTAGCCAGTATAAACTAGAATCCAGCTTACTGGTGAACTTCAAAATTGCTTGACCATTTATAATTAATTAACCATATTAATCAATGCTGTCAGTGTATTATAGCATATTTTGTAGTGTTAACAATCAGATGAAAAAAATTTACTATCATCATCATACTTGATCTTTTCAACAGGTAAACTATTATTTATAAAGTGCCCATGGATTTTCCTTTCTACATTTTAAGAAAGTGTTCAACCCTAGCAGGATGATAATAATTTATTTCTTATAAATAGCTGTTTGCATTGATTTTTGTAAAGCAAATGATGTAAAACTCTAAGATAATTTATGAAATTAGTGAATATAAGTAAACCACTTCTCCATCATTCAAATATAAACAAACATGTTAACATTAAATCTAGATGATGAGAGCTAGAATAATACATAAAATAAATGTGTAGACTATTAATTAGCTGTGTTTTGCACTACAATTATATGACTACCTAAAAATTTTTATATGCTTCAATTGGTGATTTACAATTTCATTGATCTAACCCCAAAGTGTGAAACATCCTGATTGCATTGATACCTGACTGAATATAAAAATAAGTAACCCACAATATGAGTACATATGCCTCTTATAACAATAGGTTTTATTGGTTCTCATTATCAACATGTCTTGTCCTCATTCCCTTACCTGTAATATATCAGTGGTTTAACTAGATGTATCTTAACCTATTTAGAATTCTAAAATGATATAGCTCTGCAGTTTGACTTAACACATTACTCTCTTTACCCTAACAGGTTATATGGAGATATGATGGAAAAAAACCAGATACCTTAGGGCCAAATACCCGACTCTATAAATGGATCCCCCAGAATGACCTTCTTGGTAAGATTCTGGAAAACCCCGAAATCAGAATCAGTCAATCAGAATGATAAAACAGTTCACTAGGATAAAAATGTATTGAACATTTCTTACTGAAAACCACAAAAATAAAAATGAACTTCCCAATATTTCTTTCCCATCCTAGGGGAAAAGGATAAGCTATAATAGTTTGGCATCTTATTTTACTCAGCCACGTTCCATATGGCCACAAACAAAAGATCTTTATTTCATGTGTAATTGCTCTCAGAGAGAATATCTCAACGCTTTCCCAATTGTCACTCTGCCTCTTAATTCTCCCCTTACACCAATTGTATAACCTACAGTAAGGGTCTACAGGTGTCCCTGGAAAATATCAGCTTCCCTTTTATTTCCAGTAACTCTCCAATTTCCATTGGGAAATAATTTAATATCTTTTTCTGAAGTAATAACACATTCCTTTTTTTCTTTTTTTAATAGCAGCCAACTTCTTTCTAGTTATTCTTTATTTATTTATTTATTTATTTATTTTAATTTATTGAAGTCAGAGAGGAAGGAAGAGGATAAGAGAGATAGATACATGAATGATGAGAGAGAATTTTTGATTGGCTGCCTCCTGCTTGTCACCTACGAGAAATCAAGCTCGCAACCCAGGCATGTGCCCTTGACTGGAATACAACCCGGGACCCTTCATTTTGCAGACTGACTCTATCCACTGAGCCAAACCAGCTAGGGCATAATAACATATTTCATTATAATGTGTAGCTTTTTCTTCCTCTGATTCCTGTGCCACCACCATCCCACTGTCTGCTTACTTGACATCTACATATCACACTCTGGCTTCACTATTTTATTAAAAGAATATATTTCAACATGCACCACCACTTTATTTTATTTTATTTTTTTTTTGGCATACACTTTTTAAATCCAGAGTATTCTCTTTCCATGTGTCCACTGGCAACTTATATTCATTTTTAAAACACAAGAAACACACCTATCTTCTATGTAAGACTTCACTGTCTCTCCAGCAGAACTATGAGTTCTGAAAGACATTTTAATACAATCTGATGTGTAGATCAATCTGTTACTAAACACATAGCCTCTGTCAGTACCTTTATTGCACAACTCTCATTTTATGTCTAAGACTTATAATTCAAAATTTTCTGAAATTCACCCAATCCTAGGTCATCCAAAAACCAAAGCCTTTATAACTCATGGTGGAACCAATGGCATCTATGAGGCGATCTACCATGGGATCCCTATGGTGGGCCTTCCTATATTTGGGGATCAACCTGATAACATTGCTCACATGAAGACCAAGGGAGCAGCTGTCAGATTGGACTTCAACACTATTTCAAGTACAGATTTGCTCAATGCAGTGAAGACTGTCATTAATGACCCTTCGTAAGTATCACACATTTTTTATAGACAGGATTTATACATAGATTATTTTGTCAATTGTGTATCTTAGTTTGATCCCATTTTTAAGAAGCTAAATTTAACATTATTAATATGAGTTAACCCAAATTAAATCTACTTTTATTTTCGACCAGACATTTACTTCAAAGTTTCATATTAACCCCATGTATTTAATGGGTAGCCATCTAATGCAACAAATTTTCTCCTCCAATAATATAAAGTTATGTAGATAATTATATGGACACATTTTTTAAAATATGATAAAACACATAAAAGGAAGAGTGGTAAACTAGGAGTAAAATCATAAATTCTTTACCTTAATAAATTTAACATCTAAAATTTCTGAAACTTTAAATATCTTTACATTCAAAAACTTATTATCATAATAATAAAAGGCCAAGAGGCGTCATGACCAAATGGCCTGTCACCATGAGGTGGCATTGACCTCCTCAGCCCAAGTTCATTGGTGGTGGCAGTGGCCAGAGAGAAGCAGCCCCAATCCCAGATGCCTGGCGGTGGCCAGAGCAAAGCAGCTGGGATCCCGGTGGGTGGCAATGGCAGCTGGAGAGAAGTAGCCCGGGTCCTGGGTATCTAGGGAAGCCAGTGCCAGCAGCCAGGGAAAGGAAAGCTTATTCTTACATGAATCTTTGTGCAACGGGCCCTAGTTTTATTATGATCATTTTAATAAATTTTATGAGATATTATTTACGTACCATAAAATTCACGTTAAAATTATATAATTGAAATATATGTAGTAGGCTGACAAAGATATGAGACTATCACCATAATATACACTTCGGGCATTTTTGCCTAAAAATAATATCATATGCCTTAGAAGTCACTTCCCGTTGATCAACTTTCTGTCTCTATAAATTAGTCCCTCTGGACATTTCATAATAATAAAATCATACAATATATGGTCTTTCGGACCTGGCTACTTTCACGTGGCATAGTGGTTTTACTGTATTTTTTTTAAATATATTGTTATTGATTTCAGAGGGGAAAGGAGAGGGAAAGAGAGATAGAAACATCAATAAAGAGAGAATCACTGATCGGCTCCCTCCTGCACACCTCATACTGGGGATCAAGCAAGCAACTGGGGCACGTGCCCTGACTCAGAATACAATGGTGAACTTCTGGTTCATGGGACAAGGCTCAAACTCTTAGCCATGTTGATCTGTAAATAGAAATATTTTTAAATTTAAAAACAAAACTTTGAATGGGAATTATTGGCTTAAGAAAATTAAATGGCAATGTTGGTATCTTTGTGTTTCTCCTTTAGATATAAGGAGAATGCTATGAAATTATCAAGAATTCATCATGACCAGCCTATGAAACCTCTGGATCGAGCAGTCTTCTGGATCGAGTTTGTCATGCGCCACAAAGGAGCCAAACACCTGCGGCCAGCCTCCCATGACCTCAGCTGGTTCCAGTACCACTCCTTGGATGTGATAGGCTTCCTGCTGGCCTGTGTGGCAACTGCTACATTCGTCATCACAAAATGTGTTCTGTTTTGTTGCTGGAAGCTTTTTAAAACAGGAAAGAAGAATAAAAGAGAGTAGTTGTTTCAGAGGCCTGAAGCTCAAATGCCTGGTAGATAGGACTGCTCCACTTTATTCCATAAAGAAGTTGTGATGTAAGGGTAACTACTTCCTGTGATAATCTTACTTTTCACAACTTAGCTTCTCAGATCAACATTTGTTTTGAAGTGACTACCTGATTAAGAGTTATAAATAGCCGAAGCCAGTTTGGCTCAGTGGTAGAGTGTTGGCCTGTGGACTGAAAGGTCCCAGGTTCGATTCCGGTCAAGGGCATGTACCTTGGTTGTGGGCACATCCCCGGTAGGGGGTGTGCAAGAGGCAGCTGGTCAATGTTTCTCTCGCATCGATATTTCTAGCTCTCTATCTCTCTCCCTTTCTCTCTGTTAAAAATCAATAAAAATATATATTTTTTAAAAAAGGGTTATAAATATGTTACACCAAACACTTATAAAAATTAAAACAAAAGTAAAGCCATATGAATATATTTTTAAATTTATTATTCTAATTGCAAAGTTATACCAAAAAATTAGCTTAATGGTGTTTCCATCATTACACATGAACACAAGAACATTAAGTAGTCTATTCCCATATTAATATTATTTTGCAAATACTCAGAATATTTTAATATTATATTTTTTGCTAAATAGAATATTTAATAGTTATATCTTTTGCTAAAGAAACTATTCCAAATTAGAATTGTGCAAAATGATTTGTTCTCCTACTTCATTTTGGGAGATCACCGATGCTCCTTTGTTTTACTGTACATCCAGCATCAGCATCACATCTTACCTAAAGACATGAAAGTTATTTGCTTTCATCCAGTTTAAGTTAATTTACCTTCAAAACTTATGTGGATTGAGAAATATAACAATAGCTAATTGTCTCCTATTGAGAACTGAGCTATTTATGAAAGACTTTGGTTTCAGTAGCTAATTCTATTCTCCTCACAGCCCTCTAAAACAGTGGTTCTCAACCTTTCTAATGCCGTGACCCTTTAATACAGTTCTTCAGGTTGTGGTGCCCCCCAAGATAAAATTATTTTCATTGCTACTTCATAACTGTAATTTTGCTACTGTTATAATTCAAACTGTAAATACTTGTGTTTTCCGATGGTCTTAGATGACCCTGCTAGTGATTCTCTAGCTGCTGTAGAGCCTAAGACCATAGGAAAACACAGATATTTACATTATGATTCATTAACGGTAGCAAAATTATAGTTATGAAGTATCAACAAAAAAAATGTTTTATGGTTGGGGGTCACCACAATATGAGAAACTATATAAAAGGGTTGCAGCATTAGAAAGGTTGAGAACCACTGCTCTAAAACGATTACAGACACAATTACCTCTTAGTATCCGTAATTATGACATTCATCCTATATAATAAAGATGTAATATGCAAATTAACCCTCACTAAATGGCTGCCTATGTCCAGGCCAGCAGGGGGATTAGTGAGGGATAAACAAACACCTGAATAAGGAGGCCGCATGGGCAATCAGGATGGCAGGGGCACTACTGAGGTTTCAAATAACTGAACAAGCAGGCTATGTGGGACCACCAGACCTGCAGGAATGTTAGTGAGGGATAACCAGATGACTGAACAGAAGTCTGTGTGGGGTAACCAGGCCAGCAGAGGGAAAATTTGGCGGGGGGAGGGGGGGGAGGCAGGGGGGGGGGCAGTTGGGGGATGACCAGGCAAGGGGGGTGGGGGAAGCTCCCACAAGAGGCAACCAATCTGGCAGAGGGGGTAGTTGGCAGCAATTGGGTTGGCTGGGGTAGCAATTGTATGTGACCTGCCAGGGGAGGCAGTTAGGGTAGACCAGGCCAGCAGAGGGGGGCAGTTGCGGGAGACCAGGCCAGCAGGGGGGACATTAAGGAGTGACCAGACCAGTGTGGGGAGTAGATGTAGATGAGGTGATCAGGCAGGGAGGCAGGTGAGTGATTAGGAGGCAGCAGTCTAGGATTATGAAAGCGATGTTCGACTGCCAGGTTAGCCCCAAACCCTGAAATAAGTGCTAACCTGGCAGTCGGACATCCCTTGAGGGGTCCCAGATTGAAGAGGTTACAATTTGGCTGAGGGGACAACCTCCACCCTCCCTGCAGGCTGTGAAATAATTTTGTGCACCTAGCTTCTAGTCAATAATAAATTACAAATCAGATGAAAACTATAAAGTTGACTCAGCTGGATGATAGCACTTTTAGATATTACACAGATTTGTATTTAAAATAAGGTCATCTTACCTAATAAAAGAGTGATATGCAAATTAATTATCACTCTACTAAAGCCACAAGCCATGCTCACCAGTTACACCCACCAGCCAATCAGAGCAAGTATGCAAATACACCCAACCAACATGGCTACCAGGAGGAAGGCTTGGGTTTCCCCAGCAACAGAGGGAGCCAAGCTTTCCACACAGCCTGGCTGGCCCAGGCCTCCACTCAAGGCTAAAAAGTTTCAATTATAGAAGGTAAACAAATCCAAACAGAAATGGTGGTAGCCACAGAGCAGGCAGAAGGATTGGCTCTGTTCCAGGCTACAAAGTTTCAATTGTAGAAGGAAAATAAATTCCAGATACCAGGGACTCTGCTTGGTCACCTGGGGGGTGGCTGCCCTGCAAACCACCACAGCCCCTCCCTCAGGATGCACCATGCCCCAAAGAGAATCCCACCCTGATCCGGGACACCCTTCAGGGCAAACCAGCTGGCCCCCACCTGTGCACCAAGCCTCTATCCTATCTAATAAAAGAGTAATATGCAGATTGACCATCACTCCAAACACACAATATGGATGCCCCCATGTGGTTAAAGTTCTTTCCCCCATGTGGACACAAGATAGCCACCACAAGATGGCCAGCAGGGGAGGGCAGTTGGAGGTGATCAACCCTGCAGGGGAGGGCAGTTAGGGGTGACCAGGCCGGCAGAGGAGGGAAGTTGGGGGCAAACAGGCTAGCAGAGAAGCAGTTAAACATTAATCAGGCTGGTGTGGGAGTGGTTAGGGTGATAAGGCTGGCAGGCAGAAGTGGTTAGGGGCAATCAGGAAGATAGGCAGGTGAGCAGTTGGGAGCCAACAGTCCTGGATTGTGAGAGGGATGTCCAACTGGCCTATCTCTGTCTAAATGGTCAAGTCAGACATCCCTCCAGGGCAGGTGTCGGCAACCTAGGGCTCCAGAGCCACCTGGGGCTCTTTTGAAGCTTTGCCGGGGGTGCGGGAGGGGGGGTGTTGTATCACTTACCTCCGCCACCTCTAGCGCTCCCAGCGACTTAGCGTCGCTAGGCAACCACAGCGTCCCTGTCCTGGCCTAGCCTCCTCCCTCACATCACAGCGTGTGGTGTCACTGAGGGCACGCTGAGCATGCACCTCTGCACTGGGGAGGAGGAGACTGCTGCGAGGGGAAAGAGAGGTGCTGACAGAGGGGATACTGAAAAATAATAATAATAAAAAGCAAAAAAGAGAAAAAAGGGAGAAGGAAAAAGAAGACAGAGAGGACTAGAGAAAGAGAAAGAGAGGGCTTGCAGTGTGACTGTCACTGGGAGTTGGGCCTGTATAGTGAGTGGAGAACAAGAGCCTGAAAGAGAAAAAACAGCAGCCAGGTTAAAAAAAAAATTAACATATACTAATTTTTGTTCTTGGTTAAGCATGGGAGACAGGTCCTTTTGTAAGGTGTACACTGTAGGAAATTTGTGTCTATTATATAAAAAAATTATTTTTAAAATAAGTAAATTAATTAAATTATTATTTACATTTTTTATTTAATTAATTTAATTTAATTTAATTTACGGAATATTGGGGGGCCTGATGAATTATTCTTATGGCTTGCATGGCTCACTAATTAATTTACAAAATATTGGGGGCCTGATGAATTGTTTTAAAAAAAAAATAAAGGTGACTTGTTAATTTAACGTTTATTTCTATGAGGAGGAGTAATTCTGAGTGGTCAAACAAAGAAATAATAAAATAAAAAAAGTGGCAAAAATTATTTTTATGATGAGGAAGAGTAATTCTGAGGGGTTCAGAAAAGAAATAATAATAATAAAAAAGTGAGAAAAAATATTTTTATGATGATGAGGGCTTCTTGAGGGGGTCAGGAAAAGAAATTATTACCAAAATATGACAAAATAGTTATTTTTATAATGATGAGGATGACATTGGGTCCTCATTATTAATTATTATTTACATCAGGCACTGATTATGATTTGTGGTACACTGGGGCCCTGATTAATTTTGTGATTTCTTATTACGTCCCTGTTTTCGACCCCCCGATAGGCCAGCCATGGATAAAGGCAAGAAGAGAAAAATTTCTGAAGAAAACAGAGTGTTTAATGATACATGGACTGAATCATTTGCATTCTCTACTGACGAGACTGGCTTACCAGTATGCTTAATATGTGGTTAGAAATTTGCAAACAACAAAAAGTCGAATGTTGCAAGACATTTCCAGAATAAACACACAGCCTTTGCTGAAAAATATCCAGATGGAGATGAGAGACGAAAAGCCATTGCAGAACTTATGAGGAAGGTTGATAGGAGCAAAAATAATTTCAAGAAGTGGGTGAAGTCTGCAAATTCCACAACAAATGCTAGTTTTGTGGCTGCTCAGGAAATAGTCAAGCACGGGAAGCCATTCACAGATGGAGAGTATATAAAAGAAGCATTCATTAAGGTTTCATAACATCTATACAAGGACTTCAAAAACAAGAATGAAGTTGTGCAGAAAATTAAAGACATGCCTCTCTCTGCGAAGACTGTCGAAGACAGAATCCTAAAAATGGCAGAAAACATTAGCAAACAGCAAATTCAAGACATCAATTCAGCTGTGGCATACTCCATTGCCTGTGATGAATCCAAAGATAAAGGTGATATTGTACAAATAGCACTGTTCTGCCGATATGTGAACTCTTTTGGGCCACAGGAAGAACTGATTGAGCTGATACCACTAAAAGACCAAACAAGGGTTGAGGATATCTGTAAGGCTGTCCTGGACTATTTAAGTGCTGAAAAAATAAACAGCAACCACCTGGTCTCACTGGCTACTGATGGGGCACCGAGCATGAGAGGAGCACAGAAGGGCTTTGTGGCTCTACTGCAGAAGGCTCTGGGTAGAACACTGCTGTCATTTCATTGCATCCTGCACCAAGAGGCATTGTGTGCTCAAACATTTCCGCCGGAATGCACAAAAGTGATGGATGTGGTCATTCAGATTGTTAATAAGATAATGGCAAAGGGTTTAAACCACTGCCAGTTCCGTTTGCTATTGGATGAGGTGGAAAGCATATATTCTAACCTCCTGCTCCACAACAAGTCCGGTGGCTGTCCAGAGGCGAGGTGCTAAAACGCTTTGTCACATGTTTGGAAGAAGTAAAAACTTTCCTGGCCAGCAAAGAGCTCACCTTTGCTGAGCTGGAACAACCAGAGTGGCTGGAAGAATTATATTTTATGGTAGACATGACAGCAAATCGAAACACACTAAATACAACCCTTCAGGGGAAAGGAGGCACAGCCCTGCACATGCTGGAGAAGGTTTTGGCATTCGAGCACAAGTTGACAGTGTTTGTCAAAGATTTACAGAGTGAAACACTGTCTCACTTTCCCTCTTTGAGAGAGTTCAAACAAAGTCATGATATGATAAATTTGGAATATTTGAAGTCTGCAATCACCACAATGCAAAGTTCATTTGGGAAACGATTCTGTGAGTTCAGAGAGGAAAAAAACACATTATCCTTCCCTGTCACTCCCCTGGCGATCAATCTATCCCTATTGAATATGACTGCATTTGCAGGTGTAAGTCAACCTGATCTTGAGATGGAACTGGCCGGTATAGCCAATAAAGATATATGGGTGTCCAAGTTCAAATGCTTGACCGCTACTCTTGAGGATGTTGCCCGTCAGAAGGCCATTCTGGCTCAGAATCATAAATGGAGTGATATTGAAAACCTTCCCAAACAGGACAAACTTGTATTTGAAACATGGAATGCCATCCCCAAAACTTATATAAACATGAAAAAGTATGCATTTGGAGTCCTGTCGATCTTCGGCTCCACATATGTATGTGAGCAGGTCTTCTCCAACATGAATTATATTGAAAACAAACACGCCTCACAGATGACAACTTGCAAGCCTGTGTGAAAATGAAGGTAACGTCTTACAGCCCTGATGTGCTGACACTGTGCACTGAGGTTCAGGAGCAAAAATCCCATTAACCAGGTAAATTAAATATTTTAATTAGCTATTAATTTGCAAAAATATATTTTACATTGTTAAGTGAAAAAATCCTTTTTTTCTCCAGATTGACAGCTAACTGCACAATCCGGTATATAGCATTAAGGTAAGGTATATGGCAATATATGCAGTGTTATATTTGTTTAAATGTCACAATGGTATTGCGGCTCCCAGGTCTTTTTTTTTTTTCCTTCGGAAACGGGTCCAAGTGGCTCTTTATGTCTTAAAGGTTGCAGACCCCTGCTCCAGGGGGTCCCAAATTGGTGAGGGTGGAACCTGGACTGAGGGACACCCGCCCACTCCCACACACAAATTTTATGCACCAGTATCTAGTTACTTTATAATTTTATGACTTGCCAGGAAATTCCCTGACTGGTCATCAAATGTATTTACTTTGGGTGTGTGGGTTATATTTTAACTTTCTTATTGATATCCGTTTGGACATAAGCATGAGCTGTGGGAACGGGATCGGCCATTTGAGAAGAAGCCTGTGTGCCTCCAGGATGCCTAGGAAGTGGATTGCAGTTCTGCTGCTTCTCCAGCTCAGTTGCCACTTCAGCCCTGGGGGCTGTGGGAAGGTGCTGGTGTGGCCCACAGAATACAGCCATTGGATCAACATGAAGACAATCCTGGATGCACTTGTGCAGAGAGGTCATGAAGTGACTGTTCTGACATCCTCAGCTTCAATTCTTGTTGATCCTAATAAACCATCTGCTATTCAATTTGAGATTTTTCCTACATCTTTAACAAAAGATGATATGGTTTCTTTTTTCATGAAGATAATCAATAAATGGACATATGACCTGCCAAAAGATACATTTTGGACACAGTTTTCACTACTGCAAGAAATGTTTTTGGAAGGTTCTGACATGATTGAAAAGCTCTGTAAAGATGTTGTTTTTAATAAGAAACTTATGACCAAACTACAGGAATCAAAGTTTGATGTTGTTCTTGCAGATGCCGTTGTAGCCTGTGGTGAGGTGCTGGCTGAGCTACTTAAAATACCTTTTGTGTACAGTCTCCGCTTCTCTCCTGGCTATAAAATTGAAAAGTTTGGTGGAGGACTCCCATTCCCTCCATCCTACGTACCCGTTGTCTTTTCAGAATTAAGTGATAAGATGACATTCATGGAGAGGGTAAAAAATATGATCTATGTGCTCTATTTTGACTTCTGCCTGCAAATATATAATGAGAAGAAGTGGGATCAATTTCTGAATGAAGTGCTAGGTAAGCTATGTTTTTACTTGGTAGCATGAAGTCCTAACATTCCTAGTGCTTTAGAAGGTGAGTTGGTATAAATATTGACAGGAATTTGTCTTTTATAAATGAAATGATTAAATAATCTATAGTAATACAAGCATAACATGCTAATTAGACTGGACAGATGAAAAACCTTCTGGACGTCCTTCCAGATGACCTCTGGATGAAGCTGGAACTGTGAGGACCTGCAACTACCAGGGCCAAGCCCTCTTACATGAATTTCATACACTGGACCTCTCGAAATATATAATGATCTTTTAATCTCATAAATACAGGGAGTGGTTCCCAAACAAACTGTATACACTCTTTCTTTTCTAATTTAACCCATTGGAGTTAATAATTATTCAAAGTGTGTCCATATTTGTGATACACCCTATATCACAGAAATGCTTAAATTATAAGGCTAGTTTGAACCCTGGGGTACACTAGTATGGGATATTCCAGGAAGTTAGAGATCCCAAATAAAAGCACTGAGGAGTTCCTTCAGCAATCACATATCCATTCTTCTTTGTTGGTTTGTAATAAGCTTCTTTTACTTTTTAGAAGAGTATTAGGTCCACAGCAATATTAAGTAGAGATTTCCCATATATGTCCTGCCTCCTTAATTATCAACATTGCCCATTAGAAAAGTACATTTGTCACAACTGATGAAAATATACTGACACAACATTATTATCTAAAGTCCATAATTTATTTTAAGGTTCACTCTTGGCATTGTATATTCTGTGATTTTTGGACAAATTTATAATGTCATGAATCCACCATTATAGTATTGTAAAGAGTAATTTAACTAAAAATCCTCTGGGCAGTGGCCATTCCCATTTATCCTACATATTAAATTTACTATAATTTTTTATCTTCAATGAAGGCATTAGAAATTTCAATAAATATTTCAAAAAAGCACAAATGTAATTTAAGGGGTTACATATTTTTAGCACAATGTCTATGGACCATTGGAGGAATTGTTTCTATTTTTTTCTCCTTAGTTTTCTTATTTAAAAATTAAACTGTGTTGCCATACTACCTGAAGGAGTCTTTAGATGGAGAATATGACTCTGTCTCAGATAGGAACCTATAACTCAAAGTTTCTAATGATTATATTGCTTCACTAAGTGCTTATAAATCATCTGTTTTAAAGGCCTAAAATATTGTTGAAGGATAAATACATAAATAATAACCAAGTTAAACTTTTTGAAAAATATATTTCTTTGTTACAGATAAAATGAGCCAAAATTAAGGGTGAGCACATCTATTTCCATATTTTATGAAAGTTTTTGGCAAATATTT
Source organism: Nyctalus aviator (assembly GCA_036971965.1). Taxonomy (NCBI): domain Eukaryota; kingdom Metazoa; phylum Chordata; class Mammalia; order Chiroptera; family Vespertilionidae; genus Nyctalus; species Nyctalus aviator. Next base: position 304 of record JAPZQD010000062.1, on the reverse strand, counting down.
TTTTCATATACAAATATTGTTAAGTTCTGAACATGAATCAATTGCAATCATGGGCATACTCTCAAAGAACTCACAATTTACTTGTAAAATCTAGAAATACAGGAATAGCTTGCTAAATTGTAGGATCCAGACTGAGTATCCTAAGGAAAGGCATTTCTGTGTGTATGGTAGGGTTGATTGACTAAGGAGTTGAAATCACTGTTTACATTTGCATTAGTTGATTTTGAAGCTTTACAGAGTAAACAAATTCATACTTAATTCTTTAGTGCTTAAATAAATGTTTATGATTCTGAATGTACTGATG
>JAPZQD010000061.1:0-65370 GCA_036971965.1 Nyctalus aviator | reverse complement strand
TCCCATCAGTAGATGAATGGATAAAAAAGCTGCAGCACATTTATACCATGGAATACTAGGCAGAAATAAAAAAGAAGGATCTCTTGCCCTTTGACACAGCCAGGAGGGTACTGGAGAATGATATACAAAGAAAAATAAGCCATTCAGGGAACACAAATAATCACATGGTCGCACTCATAGGTGGAATCTAATTTACCAAATTAACAGATGGACAGAGTGGTTCCAGAAACTTAGAAGCCTGAGAAAGAGTGTGATTCAGGGTTCCCCCTCTACTCCAACCCTGGAGATACCTCAGCCAATGGCAAAACACTGATATGAAGAACCCAGTAAAATAGCAAGGAAGCCTCAGGAGGCTGATGGTGATTATGGCCTCATGTGGATAGAAAAGAGCAGCTCAGAGCAGAAGAGGGGCAGACATCAGTGACTGTGGAGGCTTCTGAGTGGAGGTCTGTGTTTCCACCACACAGCCTTGGGCTAAGGCTAGTCCCCCTGAGCCCCCACAGCACAGAAAAGTGCAGCTGCCAGGACACCAGGGCATGAGGGGAGAAATGCCCAGGAGGCTGCTGAGCCTGACTGAGGTGAAGAGCAGGAACCAGCAGGTGCCTGGAGAGTTCTCTCCTTCCCAGACACTATTTGGAGCTTCCCAGGTGCAAACCAGGAAACCAGTCCTCAGAAACAGGGGAGCTCAGGAAAGCCCTACTCTCAGCAAGCAGGGCCTTGGTGAGTGGTCACAAAGGGGAAATGCAACCCAGGATATGTGTGACTGTCATTGCCACCATGGTTTCCTTTAGTCATCTTTATTGTTGAAAGTATTAAATATGTCCCTTTTTATTCCCCTGCAGCCCAACCCTGGCCCCTGCCCCAGGCCTTCATCACCCTATTGTCTGTGTCCATGGCTTATGCATATGAACCTACTAGTTCTTTGGTTGATCACCTCCCACCCACCACCCTCCCCTGTCTTTCCTCTAAGATTTCACACTATTTCTTAGGCTTCTATGTCTCTGGAACCACTCTGTCCATCTATTTATTTTGGTAAATTAGATTCCACATCCAAGTCTTCCAATTTTGGGCTGAACTTAGAAGCATTTTCTGTAAAGTTCTTCCCTGCAGAAAAGAATGAGACTGAAAGACAAATTAGGACCTAATGGCAGTGCTCTATTGCTGAAGCAAAGAAAACAAAAAAGCTATTCCCCTTTTTATTTTACAAGGTATTTGTATTTTGGCATATTACAAGATAAGCAAGAGTGAAATAAAAATGCATTTATATACATAAAGAAAACATTTGATCATATAGAACAGCAATGAATAGGTAGGTCAGCATATTTTAGAGATTCACAGAAACATACAGATAATGAATTCTGAAAATGTGAAGCATACAACAGGACACACTGTGTTTCCATTTCTTATGGACCTTTCTTTGAAATGTTGTAGACTATGTCAGCATACTTTCTTGAAATTATAGCACAATCAGAACAGTCAAACGGGAGCAAGACAGAATTGACTAGTTCAAATACCATCCCTCCTCCAACTCGGGCATGGCATGGTGATATTTAAAAAGGTGGATCACAAAACATTTCCACCAATTCATTGGTTTACTAAACACTGTGATTCAGTGGATGGCTGTTGAACTTATTTATGGCCTACAAAAAAATTAAAGAACAAAATGTATCTCTTATAAGATAGCTTATAATAAAATATAGTGCCATATTTACTAGTAATGTTAGTGAGAATATTTTGGTCAGTATTAAATACAGAAAAGTGTTTAGTACCTCAACCACTTATTAAAGGATTAGTATAATATGAAAATCTATCCCTGGTTATCACTAGAGTAAAACCTGCATTTGAGGGACCTCAACCTAATTAACTTTAGATTTAATGGATAAAATTTCCTGTCCCTATATCAGTTAACATCCTGTTAATTTTAAAATGTTTTTAATAAGATTTAATTTTAATAAAATATAAAGGTTATTTTTTATAATTAACTCAATGTTATTTTAAACAAATTTTACATGTTGGAAAAAATGCTGTAGTAATTTCACCACTAATAAATATTACATGTCTACAACTATAGTCTACATACTTAAATCCAAGTGGCACTACTCTTAAACAATGTTCCAGGAATGAAGAACACCACATCCCACACATTAATGGGTTTTATTTTACTGGCCTGAATTCTACAGCAGTTTCAAAGTGGCTGGCCCATTTTCCACATGCACGTATCCACCCCCATCCTTGAGCATTTGTTTTCCCCTGGTGACTGGTGAATACACGTGTTTGAGAGCTATTCATTAGAAATTTAAAATTACAGTGTCTCTCTCACATAAATATTTTTCTGTCTCTGTCTCTCTCCCTCCATCTTTCCCCTTCCAATCTCTAATAAAAACAGAAGATACTAAAAATCTTCTTTTGAAAAATATCAGAGACAAAGGAGCTGGGATCAAATGGCCCAAAATCTCAACAGCAATCCTCGAGGCTGGAAAACAATGAAGCAATGTATTCAAATTTCTGAGGGTACAGAATTTTCAAGCAAAAGTTGATGCACAGAAAAACTATAGAATTGTGTGTGGCATAGATAACATCTTCAGGCAACATGGCCTTTAGCTTTCATCCACTTTTTTTCAAAAAGAAGTCTGCTTTCCAAAAAAAAAAAAAAAAAAGCAGAGCATATACAAGAAAGAGGAGGAAACAAATCTGAGAACAGAAGTTGTAATGGAGGGGATAAATGAAAGTACCCTCAGATTTCTCTGTGAAGGAAAATTTCACAGGTAAGATCTGTGCCCCAGGCAGAGAAAACCAAAGAACCCAGAGGAGCCAGGGAACAGGCCCTCAGGGGATAATGAGCTCTGCCACATCACCTGATGTGTTTGAATAGATGAAGAGTGTGTGGTAAATTGGTTATGGGTACCTGGAGGAAAACAATAAAAGTGTTCTAATCCACAAGTATAGTCCATCTATAAGCTAAGAAAATGGGATGAGGGTTAAGTGTTTGGAGGCTGAGAGAAGAAGCCATGTGAGAAAACTGAATGCCTATCTTCCCTGGTAAGAGGTAAACGGGTCATACATAAAACTGATCAGGTGAAAGCACGTTAGTCTGCTGAACAGTCAAAGGTGGGTCAAGCATGTACGTTAAGACAGGGGATCCATGTTTTTCTTTTCTTGGCATGCATTTCAAATTTTATTGTTTTTTTTTACAGGACCATTGAATGCTGCTGGTTCTGTGTCCAGAGCTTTGGATTTCGGGACCTGGAAAGTTGAAGCTGTGCAGAAAGCAATTCCCATGGACAAGCTGCCCAAGAAAACCAGCAAATGATGACCTAGCTTCAAAAGCACCTTCAGGACTGAACCTGTCCTTGGTGGCTGTCAGCCATTGGTCCTTGACTGTCCATGGATCATAGGCAGGAGGCCTGACTGTTGGCTACAGCTCATGTCCATAATCCAGAGTGAAATAGTGGATCATACAAGCCTAGTGGAAGGATTTCACTTCTGCACATCGCCTCCTGCATGCTTCCCTCAAACAGGGGACCCACAGTTTTTCATTATCAATTGTTTTAATAACTGTGACATTGTACCAAATATGTACCTGTTACTTTCACAAAAGTAAAAGCTATAAAATTGTCATTATCATGGAGCGACGTAAGAGCACTCTGCGAGCTGGTCTCCTCGAATGAAAGGAAACAACCTCCGGCGACAGAGCCCCGCTCTGAGGCGCTGCTGGAGAACCAGAACCAAGACGGACTTCTTTCTCTTCCCCCTCATTGGCGCTTTCCCCCCGCCGTTCGCCTCTGGGCCCCGCCGCATTTCTTGGGGCTTATAAAGTGCCTTTCTAAAGGCAACTTAAAAATCATGTCAAGCTCAGTTGAACAGAAAAAGGGGCCTACAAGACAGCGCAAATGTGGCTTTTGTAAGTCAAATAGAGACAAGGAATGTGGACAGTTACTAATATCTGAAAACCAGAAGGTGGCAGCACACCGTAAGTGCATGCTCTTTTCATCTGCTTTGGTATCATCACACTCTGATAATGAGAGTCTTGGTGGATTTTCTATTGAAGATGTCCAAAAGGAAATGAAAAGAGGCACAAAGCTGATGTGTTCTTTGTGCCATTGTCCTGGAGCAACAATTGGTTGTGATGTGAAAACTTGCCACAGGACATACCACTACCACTGTGCATTGCATGATAACGCTCAAATACGAGAAAAACCGTCACAAGGAATTTACATGGTTTATTGCAGGAAACGCAAGAAAACTGGACATAACTCTGAAGCTGATTTAGAAGAAAGTTTTAATGAACATGAACTGGAGCCCTCATCCCCTAAAAGTAAAAAGAAAAGTCGCCAAGGAAGGCCACGGAAAACTAATTTTAAAGGGCTGTCAGAAGATACCAGGTCCACATCTTCTCAAGGAACTGATGAAATGGAAAGTAGTTCCTATAGAGATAGGTCTCCACACAGAAGCAGCCCTCGTGACACCAGGCCTAAATGTGGATTTTGTCATGTAGGGGAGGAAGAAAATGAAGCAAGAGGAAAGCTGCATATATTTAATGCTAAGAAGGCAGCAGCACATTATAAGTGTATGTTATAAAATTGTCATTATCATGACCAAAGTCAAAAATAAAAATCTAAGACTTAGATTATGCCATTTATTATTATAACAATCATTTTTACTGAGTGGAGTTGTAGCCACAAAGGGGAGTGTGGGGGAAAGGTCAAGAGACTAATCAAGAGACTTGTGTGCATGCATATGAGCCTAATCAATGGACACAGACAACAAGAGGGTGGGGCATAAGTGGGTGATGGGGAGTTATGGGGGAATAAGGACACATATGTAAAAAATAAAAATTAAAAAGAATTATTAAAAAAATAAAATATCAGCCAAAACCTGTTTGGCTCAGTGGATAGAGCGTTGGTGTCTGTGGACTGAAGGGTCCCAGATTCAATTCATGTCAAGGGCATTTACATGGTTTGCGGGTACATCCCTGGTAAGGGGTGTGCAGGAGGCAGCTGGTCAATGTTTCTCTCTCATTGATGTTTCTAGCTCTGTAAAAAATCAATAAAATATATATTAAAAATAAAATAAAATACCAAATCTAATCAATACTAATGGTCATCATAATGTTAAGAGAAATGGTTTCATGTGACAAAGATTTTTAAGTGTAACTCTCAGTAGCCTGAAAATTATTTTGGAAGAACACAAAGAGAAGTTTTCTTCAAAAGTCGTAAGGATTGTAATTGAAAGTCAATATATTTGGCTTCTTGAACTAAAATAAATACTTTGTGTTTTTGCCTCTCTAACAAAGTGTATATAAAGGTACAAAGCAAAATTGACAGCCAGTTTAAAATTGGATTGCTATGGCCTAGAGAAACAAATATCCTTACATGATATTATTCTACAATCTACACTAATAAAATAGAAACATGGACTAAACTGGTTTGGCTCAGTGGATAGAGCATCAGCCTGCAGTTTGAAAGGTCCCAGGTTTGATTCCTATCAAGGGCATGTGCCTTAGTTGTGGGTACATCCCCAGTAGGGGGTGTGCAAGAGGCAGCTGATTGATGATTCTATCTCATCAATGTTTCTAACTCTCTATCCCTCTCTCTTCCTCTCTGTAAAAAAATCAATTAAAAAAAACATTAAAAAAGAGAGGAACATGCAAATTAACCATTACTCAATTATACCAGCCAATCTGAGTGACTATGCAAATTAACCCCATAAAGGTGGTGATTAATTTGTATATGCAGCCTTGGGGCTTTGTGGAGCAGCTGCAGGTGAAAAAGTGCTGGGTGCAGCAGAAAGGAGAGCATGGGGCAGAGGTGATGGTGAGAGGGAAAGCTTGGGGTGGGAGGTAGAGGCTGCAGGAGGGAAGGGAAAGCATGGGGAGGCAGTGGGAGGGAAAGGCAGGAGGGAAAGCACTGGGCAGTAGAGCCTTTGGGAGGGAAAGTGCAGGTGGGAGGCAGAGGTGGCAGGGAAAGTGCTGAGGGAGATGGAAGAGGTAGCAATGGAGGGAAGGAAGTTCCCTAGAAGCCCTGTACTTGCAGGAATCTTTCTGCAATGGGCCTCTAGTGTCATTATAATTTTAGATATTTTACAACAGCAAAATGTACAATTATCCCAAACAAACTTAAAAACTAATTCTTTGAATGTTTGGCAGCAATTTAAAAAAAGTACATGAAAGAATTTAATCCCTTTCAGAAGGAATTAATGCACTGGGAAGGCACTTGAACATTCTATATTGGCCCCTCTTGCCTTTTTTGCCAAGAGGGACCCTGTTCTCACAATCCAATTGCCCTTAGCTGTTGCCTGAGCTTTCTGTTCATGCTGAGCTTGAAGCCTCGTGGTGGCTAGTACCAAGGATCTGTCTCTTGCCCAATCGCATAAGCTGGCACCTCCCTGAAGGAGAAACCTGAGTTCCCTGAGATATGTGATCAGTGCTGGGGCCCCGCCATCAGGCAAAGGGGCAAAGGGATCCGAAGGCAGGTGTTGGGTGTGTAGGCCGTGGGGGCATAAGGCTACCAAGGAGACAGAACTGAACCTCACATCACCCTGCTTGGCCCTGGAGGATGACTGGTTAGCCAGAGATGGTAAGATTCCTCAGGGAAGGAACAACCTAAGACAGACACAGTCCCAAAGGGGCCATCAGAAGAGACCTTAGGGGTCAACACAGGTGGGTCACAGACTCTCATCCTCCTAACTTTGCAAGGGCCTGAACCCTCACCCCTTCAGAGAGAGGTCTCCTGCCCCGATGGAAGCTTTGCTTCCCATACCCAGCTCAGATTGGGACACAGGTGACAGAAACTTGGCCTAGCTCAGATCTAACCCAGGTAACAGACAGAGATTTGGCCAACAGAAGTTGCCCTATATCTAAATCCAGCCTAGCACCAGGAATGCTCAGGGCCTACTCAAGAATTCAAATAATCCTTTCCACTAATATTTACAGGGTAAACTAAGATTGTCGGTAGAGTATTAAATTTGGCAGTAAAATAAAGTTATAAGGTTAATTTAAACAGGCTAATTGAAATAAGTGAATATTCAAGAAAAATTAATTGTATTGGATAAAAACATGTTTCTATTGGTAGTTCATCTCATGGTAAAAATACTGAACATGCAATGAAACTCAAGCAAGAATATTTTTGTTCAAAACGTTAAAATTTAAAGTTATTAAGACTGTATTATAAAATTTACAAAAGCCTCCATTAATCAAAAAAGTGGAGATAGTATGATAATATCATGTAAGGAAAAAATATCCTGTAATAAATTACATCTAGAAAACTTTTACTTTACAAAATTAATTTTCATTTGTAATGCTAACAGTAAGACACCCATGAAAAACACACATGATGTCTAAATAAGGCAAAAAAGATTAGTTGGGCAAAATTAAAAAATATTTCAAATCAATTATATAGAAAAAATTCCTTTATTGACTTTTGGCGAGAATATGTTTGCATATTTTCAGAAAACAACTCCAAGAACATGTGGATTCCTGCTACAGAAAGGAATTGCCAGGTCTGCTCCAAGTATGAAGACAAGAGAAGAAACAGTCCAGAGATGAAAGACACTGATGATGCCTTGCCATGCTAGCAGTCAGCAGCTGCGCATCGCTGCAGGTTGGCCAGGACCAAACCAGAGAGGGTCGGACCTGCCTAGCATCTTCACTGCCACCATGTGCCCACCATTCAGATATCATTGCTGACATGTATACTTAAGGAACTGTTTTACACTGAAACGGGGACTCAGAACTGTTGGACATTGAAATTGGGATTCTAACATTTTTTGTTATTATATGTTTATTTTTAGTCTGTAGAGGCAAGATTTAATAAAGGAAAGAAATGGGGGGAAATAGATACAGAGGAAAAGAAGCATTGAACAGACTATCAAACTATAGTGAAAAGTCAGTGGGGGTTGGGGTGGAGGGCTGTAAAATATAAACCTAAGGACTTGTATGCATCCATATAAGCATAACCAATGGATACAAGAAACTGGGCCGGGGTGGTGGGTGGAGGGGCTGGTGAGGACATGTATTGGGGGTTAGGAGAGGCCAGAGGGAAATAAATGGGGTGGGAGGGGAGGAGAAATGTGAACCACTATATTCAAACAACAAGAAAATAAAAATAAAGGCAATATTATAAAATTTTAGAAAATCAAATGTTTGAGGGTCTTAAACTAAGATTGGTTTTGAATGATGATGATTTGAGAGGAATTAAAGACAATTACTACATTTCAACTTTCATAACTAGGTGAAAGAAAAACTACAAGATGAAATGGAAAATATATTTAAGGGAGTACATGGAAGTTTAAGTGACAAGGCTCAGGACACCAGATGCAGGAACTGTCCTAGGTAGTAGCACCATCTCAACTACCCCTTCTTTAAATTCCTCTCCTCCTGTTCTTCAGTCACTTCTCTTGATTCAGAATGATTTATTTAGTTAAAATATATTATAAATGATCCATGCTTTCCCTAAAGTAATTTTGAGTCTTTAGAAAAACATCTCAAATCACTACCAGATCCCAGCTACCTGATCCTGATAGATAGATTTCAGGAGAGGAAAACAGAACAATCTGCACCATCCTTCCCTAGTTTCGGATGCAAAAGCAGGACCTAGAACAATAAGGCTCTACATAGGGGTTGCCACTTGAACCTTGCCTGCTTCCAACTCTTGGACTCTTAAATGCCTAATAATCTTGGAACCTGGCTGGGTAGTGTCTGGGATTTCTCTGGATTGCTGCTGTCCAGACAGCAGCCAGGGGAGCTCTAGGTCTCTGTCTCTCAGCTTTGCATCCTGAGTGGGCTGTGTTAGTAAGCCAAGGTCCAGATCATCTTGGACACATCCTTTTGATAGGAAGGCTGCCCAAACATCAAGATCTCAGCCTCACTTTCAGGGTCCTCCTGACTGGCATGAAGCAGGTTCTGCAGCATACACACAATGTGTGGAATATGCTCTCTGCCTCCATGGACAGACTTCACTCCCACTAGCCACCCCTCCAGGTAAAGTGGCTGCAGACTCTTCAGGGACTCAGAGTGGATCCAGGAGGAGCGCTTGGGGATGAGTCTGAGCACCTGGAATGGTGACCCTTCCCCTTGCTCCACTCGCAGGAGCATCTGAACCTCCTGGTGGTCGCCATGTTACAGAGGCCCTAGCAGACAGTGGTGGCCTAGATGTAAGCCAGCAGATCACAGTTGGGCCTGGCTGCAGCCTGTTTTTTTTAATTCTGTATTTGTGTGTGTGTGTGTGTGTGTGTTTAATTTTATCAAATTGAAGAATGCACCAAGCCCAGAACCAGAAACAAGCCCCAAAACTCTAAAACACCTCAGATCTGTCCATTCCATTTCTCTGTCTGTGTCTTCATTGCTTAATTCCCCTCCACATCTTTATTTCCCCTTCCTATAAATATTTTATTCTCATAGCATGCTTTATGGGTAGATGTTTGGATGCATAATTTAAAAATAATTTCACTAGTTAATTCAGCAAAGCATCATATTTAATCAGGAATGTAAATGTTCTTTTCACAGAGTGAGATAAAAATTAAAAGGTCATTAGAGCTAACTTCCCAAATCTTAGAAATCATTGTTAACTGAAAGCAATTTTGTGTCTCCTTTATAGATCATACTAGGGAAATAATGCCCTTAGAGGTTTCTGGAATCCATAAGGTAGAAAACCATAAACGAAATAATGTTTGGGAACAAAGTGAAAGGATAAGGTTCCATGTTACTGACCCAAAATTATACATTCCCTGTCCAGAGGTTTCTAAATATTATGGAGATATGGTGAAGAAATTGTCAAAAGAATGTTCTATTTCATAACACAAATGTAACATACTTATACCTCTAGATCCCAGGATTGCATAACCTGTCCCAAGACTAATCGCCTCTCCCTTAAAGGGAATCTTATGCTGGTGATTAATGTGATCTGATTCTAATGATCATTTCTTTCAATTTATATGAATAAAATCACATAGTATACAATCTTTGGTGTGTACTTTCTTTTGTTTAAAAGTATTTTGTTTAAAGTATTTTAATACTTTTGTTTAAAAGTATTTTGGTGATCCCAGACAGAGTGACTTAGTGGTTGAGTGTCAATCTATACACCAGGAGCTCATAGTTGAATTCCCAGTCATGGCACATACCTAAGGTTCAAGTTGGATCACCAGTCATTGATGATCTATCTCTCACCCTGTCTCTTTGGAATCAATAAAAATATATTTAAAATTATAGATTTGTAGAAAAGTATTTTGGTGAGATTTATGAACTGCCCATGTGTTGCATTTGTTTTTATTATTTTGTCTCATGGTATTCCACTCTAAGATTGTACCACAACTTGCTCATTCCATGCGGGAAATGTCTAAGCAGGGCTTCAGCCAATTTTTGTTGGGTTGTTTCTATATCTTTTGTTGACTTGTATGACTACTTCATACAATTTGGATATTAACCCTATCTCAGAGCAAACATTTGCAAATATGTTCTCCCATACTATGGGTTCCTTTTTTATTTAGATGGTGATTATTTTGGTGTGCAGAAAGGTTTTTATTTTGACCTAGTTCCACTTGTCTATTTTCTCCTTAGTTTGTGTTGCCCAATAAGTAAGACTTGGAAATAGCTCAAGTGGCCATTAGTAGGCAATAGAAAAACAAACAAACAAACAAACAAAAAAACAGCTGTGAGTCATTTATACAAAGGAATACTGCACAGCTGTAAAAGGGATCTCTTAAACTTTAGGACATGAATGGACTTGGAGAATATTATGTACATGAAATCAGCCAACTTCTTGCATTTAATGTTACTTTTTCAGACACCCATGTCATCTGTTATTGTACTTCCTTGTGAAAGTTTAGAAATAGACAAAATCCTGAGAATGTAGTCTATGGCATGCAGCATGAGTGATGATTTTCCCAAATTGAGTAAAGCACAAACTGATACTTATGTTTTCAATGTTATCATATTTAATAATACATTAAATGGGTTTTCATGAAATAAAATGAAACTGAAAACAAAAATGTATAACATAGTTGTGTTAATCAACAGTGTATTAGTAAAACACATTCCTTATATACTGGAGTTCTCTGACATATAGAATGATTCCTAGTCTATTTCTAGTCAAAAGTGACTAAAGCAAAAGATTGGCCTGAGACAGGGAAAGAAAGAGCAAGAAGAGATTCTATATATGAGGGAACTTTGAGCTACATTTATAAATGTCACACTTCCACCTTCATAATTCAGGAGTACCCCAACTCAACCAATAGTTTGGGGCATATATTGCAGTAAAAGTGGGGAGATGGTGAAGACATTGTGGGTTTTAGCATAGCCTGGAAGAAATTCATATTCTTCTCTTTGGAATTTTCACCATAGACTCCAAAAACCCAATCCCAAGGTTCTCCCACTTCTATCTCCCAGGAATGTCCCCAAGAGGTAAAAGTCTGAGCACCCTGGTCACAAAAACACTCAGATCCAGGAGAGACACATGTACCCCTTGAAAACCACATACCATACAGAGGCTTATCAAACCTCCAGGTAGGAAGACATGACTATTAGCTCCCACTGGCTACAAAGTCAGAGTCACTACAAAAACAAAAAGAAATCATGTGGACACATTGCAAATGAAGTCACTTTATTATAAGGTTACAATAGCAAGAGCAGTTTTGGTTGTCACATCTAATGAAGAGAAGACCACAACATATGTAGAAGAAGCAAATCTCTAGTAATACATTAGAACATTTTTGAAATTTACATGTTCATGGTCCAATATGAGACTCATCTCACCCTGGCCATTGTCTCAGTATTTAGAGCTCTGGCTCAGACATGAAGGGTCAGGGTTTGATTCCACTCAAAAGTACATATCTGGGTTGCACTTTCCACCCCTTGTAATGCATCTGTCTGGGATTTGCATCTTTTTCTCTATCTCTGAAAATTAATGGAAGAAAATATCCTTAGCCCAACCAGTGTTGCTTAATTGATGAGTGTCAATTTATGAACCAGGAGGTCAAGGATCCATTGGTGGTCAGGACACATGCCTCCGTTGTGGGCTTGATTTCCAGTAGGGCACAAGCAGGAATCAGCTTATCAATGATTCACTCTTATCACTTAGTGCCCTCTCACTCCCTTTCCCTTCCACTCTGAAATCAATGATATGTTTCCAAATATGATCTCTATAAGGGAAACAATCAAACTAAAAATCTGAAACCGAGATGCAGTCTTCCCCCCACAGTAGACTAAAAACTCCACAAATTTCGCTGTATATTTGGTGCTCAATGGCAGCAACTATGACTTCTGCTTCTGGAAAGTCAAAGAAGTCTTATAACAGGCAGGATCTCAGGACTGCTTCAGGCGCTTGCGTGGGGGTCCCAGACATCGGCCCTGTGCTGAAGCCAGGGAGCAGTACAGCTCAGTCACTAAGCTGGGATTGGATGCCACCATCGCTTGCCACCCCTCCGTCTCCATGACATCCTCAGCATGAGAGTTGATGAAATCCACTGCCTGAGTTTTCAATTGATCTGCTCTGTGGAGGTCAGCCAAGGTGAGCATTTCTGCAGCATTCTCCACAGACAGCTGACTGCTGAGGGCTTCCTCACACATGACCTTCAAACGCTCCAGGGCATACTTGTCAGCAGCTGGCAGCAAACCATCAGCCATCTTGTCCAGGTTGGGAGCCTTCCCCGTGTAGATGAAGCACATCATGTCCTTAAACACTCCAGGCTCCATGTCAATGATTTCCACCCGATTCGTTATGCTCTCCTGCATTCCATGTCCAAACATGGCCCTAAACACTGGGGAACGAGCTGCTAAGATGGCTTTGTGAGCCTGGAATTCCTGGCCAGCCACACAAAAGCAACAGTCTGTGAACCAGGAATTCTCCCAAAGTCCTCCTAGCTCATGGGCCAGTTGGCACTCGGGAACATTCACCATCTTCCTAGGATTCTGGCTAGAAATTGTGACAGAATCTTGCACCATGCTTACCTCACAGAAAAGGGTCAGCTTGTCATCAGGGACAAACCTATTCTCTTCATTCCAGAGAACATCTCTAAGAATGAATTTCTTATATCCCCAGTCTTTGCCTTGTACAAATCTCTTTGCATTGGGGCTCTTGAAATTCCTGGTCTCTTCTCCCTTGTCATTCAGGATGGACATTTTGAATTTTGCCCAAAGTTCACTCTTTGGACAGCTGAGCAATATCAGGTAAATCGACAGGTAATCTTTGCTTTCTTCATTTTTCCCTTTTGGGTATACTCTCAAACACCATTTCAGTTGATCATTGGCTTCTGATGAAAAGGTTGAACTTTGAATGAATTCACCCATTTCCTGGGGGCAAATGCTAAAGTTACTGATTGTCCACGTGTGGGAGAACTTCACTACCTGGATCTGTGTGTGGCTCCTGCTGTCAGCTACAGGGCCACTGGACATTTCTGCCAGAGATGGACGACTTGGAACTCTTGAAATTGCAAGTTTGAAGGCTTGTTTTAAAACACCTACTGGCAATATGGTACTAAAATTAAAAAGGAAAAAAAGAAATAATTTATTATAGCAAATATCAATATATTACAAGGGCTCCAATTCCCAATATTTGAAATATCGATGTCATTACAAATAACTAATACATCTACTTCTCTAGTTAGAGAAGATCCCAGAGAGTTAAACTGAAAATATTTGTAATGAGATAAAGTAGGCAGTTTTTGAGATATTTACTAAAAAAATTAAAACATATTTATTCTAAATTCCATACTCACCAGAGTCTACTCTGAGTCCTCCCAACTCTGTAAGTTCTGTTGATAGCAGGGTCCGTAGGAATTCTCTTCAGTCACCTGGCAGCTCCAACTTCAGTCAGTCTACCTGGAAGAAGTGAAGTGGGCTCTGTAAAGATGGGGCTTTTATATCCCTACCTCAGGCCACACCCACTTGCTGAGATTGGCTGAAATTCACAAAAGGAAGTGACCACTTTGAATGGATTATGCAGATTGTGATCTGACTGAAGTTACAACATAGAAAACAATGCCTGGGGGCTGACAGCCTACCAGAATGTAAATGTGTTTTGCTGTAAGATACATGAAACTTTTCAATATGCAACACAGTACTAACTAGAGTCACTACCTTACAGATGCTGTAGAGAATTCTTATTAACAGATGTGACATGGTACCTGCATTTTGTTGAAACCCATTACAAGTTAACAAGTTACTGATGCCACCTCCACATGAATTACTTCCCACATTGTCAAATGTTTTGGAATATAAGTCCCGTTTTTAAAAAATCTATGAAAATAATTAATATTGCTGAAAATTGAAAAAGTGAAAATCAAAGTAGCTCAACTTTTATAAATTATGGAAAAACAAATGTAAGTCATCAGAGAACACATATCCTAGAAAGAGGTGAAACTGCTGCCCTCTAAATCAGTGTATAGGAGTGTAAGCCTACTGAAGGATCATTGATCAGCAAGATCCCCAAATAAATTAATTTCAGTGAACTAAGAAATCTACTTCTCTACTTAAAGATCGCAGACAGTTAAATTGAAAATATTTGTAATAAGATAAAGTAGGCAGTTTTGGAGATATTTACTAAAAAAATAAAAACATATTCATTCTAAATATCATACTCACCAGAGTCTACTCTGAGCTCTCCCAACTCTGTAAGTTCTGCCAATAGCAGGGTCCGTAAGAATTCTCTTCAGTCACCAGGCAGCTCCGACTTCAGTCAGTCTACCTGGAAGAAGTGAAGTGGGCTCTGTACAGATGGAGCTTTTATATAACTGCCTACCTCAGGCCACACCCACTTGCTGAGATTGGCTTAAATTCACAAAAGGAAGTGACCACTTTGAATGGATTATGCAGATTGTGGTCTGATAATCTGATTAAAGTTACAAAGTAGAAAACAATGCCTGGGGGCTGGCAGCCTCCAGAATGTAAATGTGTTTTGCTGTAAGATACATGAAACTTTTCAATATGCAACACAGTACTAACTAGAGTCACTGTCTCACAGATGCTGTAGAGCAGTGTTTCCCAAAGTGTGGTACGCGTACCCCCAGGGGTAAGGGAACAGTTTGGTGGGGATACATGTTGCACCGGAGTTTGGTGGGATTATGCACTGCACCGTGCTTAGCTGCACCTAATACTATGTTCTCATGAATAAGAGGGATACTCAACATTATGAAAATTATAGAAGGGGTACATATATGTCAAAAGTTTGGGAAACACTGCTAGAGAATTCTTATTAACAGAGGTGCCATGGTACCTGCTTTTTGTTGAAACCCATCACAAGTTAACAATTTACTGATGCCACCTCCACATGAATTACTTCCCACATTATCAAATATTTGGGAATTTGAGTTCTGTTTTTACAAATTTATGAAAAATAATTAACATTGCTGGAAGTTGAAAAAGTGAAAATCTAAGTAACTCAACTTTTATAAATTATGGAAAAACAAATGTAAAAGTCATCAGAGAACACATATCCTAGAAAGAGGTGAAACTGCTGCCCTCTAACTCAGTGTATAGGAGTGTAAGCCAACAAAGGGAAGGGTCGTTGACTCACAAGATCCCCAAGTTAATTAATTCTCAGAAAATGTCCTCACACATTCTTCAATGTGTTGCTAGTCATCCAAGTAAGCATATAGCTGAAGTTTCATTTTCCCACAAAAATCAATAAATTCTGAGGGCATTGTACCCTCCTATGGTGCTGTTACCTAGTGCTGTCCCTTATATGACCTTGTCCAATACTCACTTGCACTATTATTTACTAGATTTCTGATTCTTTCACATAGCATTTTAACATTATATAATCCAGTCCCTGAAATCTCATTCCTGTTTCAAAAAGAAATATAGCAGCCGGGACCAGTTTGGCTCAGTGGATAGAGCGTCGGCCTGTGGACTGAAAGGTCCCGGGTTCGAATCTGGGCAAGGGCATGTACCTTGGTTGTGGGCACTTCCCCACTGGGGGGTGTGCAAGAGGCAGCTGATCGGTGATTCTCTCTCATCAATTTTTCTAACTCTCTATCCCTCTCTCTTCCTCTCTGTGAAAAGTCAATGATAAAATATTAAAAAAAAAAAAGAAAAAAAGAAAAAAAGAAAGATAGCAACTAGTCTGGCTGTTGTGGTTGAATGATTGAGTCTCCACCCATGAACCGGATGGACTTGGTTTGAATTCTGGACAGGGTACATGCCAGAATTTCAGGCTGGATTCTTTTAAAGGGCATGTAGGAGGCAGCCGATCAATCATAATCTGTCCACATTAATGTTACCCTCTCTCTCTGTCTTCCCTTCCTGTCTCAGAAATCAATAAAAAATATATTTATCAAACTAAATAAATATAGTAACTAAGTCATTATAACCAAGTTTTGCTAGGTTTCATAGTAACTTCTCAATTCCCCTACACCAATCCAAATCTTCAAGGTAATGCAAAACCGCTAAAATCTTCAGATTATAGGTTAGTGTAAAAGATAAATGCAGGCACAGAGAAATAAAAAAATTCATATGAGATCAAATAAGGAAGAGGGATCTGCGGTGTACAACTGAAGGAGAAAACAAAGAGCAGATGACTGCACCTGAGAACGCTTCACCCTCATCTTCCCCCCAAAATCCCGGGAAAACAATGACTAAAGAGGATTTAAGAGGCTGAAATCTCTGCTTTGGCTAACTTGAGCCAGCCGGCAATAAGCAGGAAACAGCTATTCTCTGCCATGGGAAAGTTCTAACACATTGGACTGACCCTTCTGATGTTGCTCAGCCACTTATTGGCGCCAGAATCAAGAGGTCATAGGTTCATTCCCTGTCAGGACACATGCCTAGGTTGTGGGCTCTATTCATAGTGGGCAGTGTGCAAAGGCAGAAAACCAATAATTCCCTCTCATATTTCCACCTCCCTCTCCATTCTTCTCTGAAATCAATAAAAATATATTTAGAAAAGAACATAATATCTGCTGTTACCACATACTGCATTCTCAGCACTATTATTGACTACTATTCAATGCGATTAGACAGATGAAAGAAGAAATCTTAAAAGAGAAAAGTGGAAAGAAAACTATTATAATTAATAATGTGAGACCAATATGATTGCATGATTAGAAAATTTCCTGAAATCTATAATTCATGCGGTTAGGAAGAAATGAGATCAGTGAATTTCCTCTAAACAATAACAAAAAAAAAAAATAGGAAAAGACATTTAAAGTCCATTTTATAGGATCAGAAACTGAAATTCATGAAAATATATCTAATAAATGTCATGTAATTCTGTGTGTATAAAGTATTAAACACTATTGAAAGAAGCAAAAGAAAGAATTATGAGTCCTGCAAATGGGAGTATCCCATATTCATCCATTGAAACACATAATATGGTAACTATGGCCAAGGTCACCAAACAGACCAATACAATTAATAAGTTTCAATAACTTAAAAAATGTGTGTGCATATACATGTGTATATAATTTAGAAGTCAGATTTTAAATGTATGTGTGTGACAAGGACTACTCCAAGATGTTTTAGTCAATAAAGGAGAGACAGTCCACACTAAAAATGAATTATCATTATAGGCATTATCAACTCAATTACTTTCATATCTACATAGCTTACATATAACTGCTTCCATATTGTGGGGCTGAATATTTGTGTAAAGATAATATAAACTGTCATAGGAACAGTGTATAAAGGTCACTCACACACTGTGAACCTGAATGACATCAGTGAGTTTTTTTTTTAATTTAATATCATTCAGTAATGTGAATCATGTGGCACTGGTTTGGCTTATCATATGAAATAATTTGCTTTAGAATATTAATAAAACATATCAATTAAAAACAGAAAATATCATGGATTAAATCAGTAAATTCAGAATGTACTAGTATTCCTATCTTGGGTTAATAATATGTGGTATATTTTAGATACTCCAGATTTTAGATCATTTAAGTTATTTCCTATTTATTTATTCAGCTACAAAAAAAATGCTACAGAATGCATCCTTTTGTGAATATCCATGTTTGTGAAAAATTATAGTTAAAATTGCAGGAGACCATGCTGTTGGGTTAGATAATATGTGGATACAAGGTTTTGAAGTTACCACCGGGCTATTCTGATACAAACAGAGAGATTCCTACCTTGGCTGGCTGACTGGGGCCTCTGCAACTTTCCTAAACCACCCACTGAGTGAGAAGTGTGGTGAGGTGGGCACAGCTCAGTCCCAGGGAAGGGAGAGAGACTTACAGGGCTCCTGCAGCTCCCAAGATCAGTAGCCAGCACAGCTCCATTTATAGGCATCTTTCATTTCTAAGGGAACAGTAAAGATCCTTAAGGACCATCGAGATTGTAGTCATAGTGACCAGAAGAGCTCATCAGACGGGATAGCTTGGCCACAGCCAGGGATGGTGTAGGGAATGGATCCCCAGCAGCCTGGAAGAGGCAGGCACAGGAGGAGAAAAAGGACCAAAACTCTTGGTGGTGTTGGTGGGATGTTTGGGTTCAGAGGAGGAGTGGAATTTCAATCAGATTGTCCGCAGGGTAACCCCTAAACCCTACCCACACCACAGCTCTACCAGCAGCTCCACAGAGAAATGAAGCTCAGGTTCCTTTGCTGGGTTCTGCAGTGGGAGGAGCCAGCATCAAACAACTGGGCACCTCCCACTCCCATCTCTGAGTGGCATGTGATTATGGCTCCTGGCTGCAAAACCACCACAGGAAATTCTCCAGGGGTCAACCCGGGTTTGTGTCTCTTTCTTCTCAGCACTGTCACCTGCTACTGGGTGGTAGCGAAGGGTTTTATTGTCCTAGCCAGAGGTGGACCGGATTACTGAAAAAGGCCTCAAGTTACTGAGAGGTTGTGTGTGGATGTGGACATCTATGATGGCTGTGTTGGTGTTTACAAATAGTAAAAAAAATCAACTTTCAGTTAAAAACTGGTACTGGATAAAACCGGTTTGGCTCAGTAGCTAGAGCATTGGCCTGAGAACTGAGAGGTCTCAGGTTCAATTCCAGTCAAGGTCATGTACCTTGGTTATAGCCATATCCGCAGTAGGGGTGTGCAGGAGGCAGCTGATCAATGATTCTCTCACATCAATGTTTATAACTCTCTATCCCTCTCTCTTCCTCTCTGTAAAAAGTCAATAAAATATATTAAAATAAACAAACAAACAAACAAAAAACTGATACTGATCGGCACACTCAATTATTTTTATTATTTTGTTTTTGTACAATAATATTACCATTTTTAGAAATCTAATAAGACAAAGTACTTTTTATAGATTAATGACTTTGGCCTAAACACTTGACCAAAACATGAATTAAACACCACCAGTGACAAGAAAGTTGAAAGCTTTTAATGTATACTCTTTATTTGTGTGTGTTTTTATAGAAATACAGTTTGTGCATTATAAATTAAGCATAATAAAATCTTTAAGAAAAAAAGTTTCTAGTAATAATAGAATCCTATAAAAACCACCAAAATTAAAATATGGTAAAAGCTTTTTATTTATAATCACCCATGTATTCTTTCACCTACTAGTATTTCAGACATTAAGGAAGAGCCACAGAATATCCTATCTAATAAAAGAGTAATATGCAAATTGACCATACCTCCACTACACCCACAAGCCTCACCCACCAGCCAATCAATGGAGAGTATGCAAATTTACACAATCCAGATAGCTGTGGCCACAGAGCCAGCAGAAGGTTTGGGTTTCCCAGGAAAAGGAGGAAGCTAAGCTTCTTACACACCCTGGCCATCCCAGGCCTCTCTCAAGGCTACAAAGATCCAATTATAGAAGATAAATAAATCCCAACAAAAATGGCTGTGGCCATGGAGCAAACGGGAGGCTTGGGATTCCCTAGAAATGGAGGAAGCCTAGCTTTCTGCCCACGCTGGCCAGCCTAGGCCTTAGCTCAAGGCTGTAATGTTTCAATTAAATTTATGTCAATTCAAGAGAAATAAATCCCAGATAGCAGGGCCTCTGCTTGGTTCGCTGAGGGCCTGGCTGGCCTGCAAACCACCACAGGCCCCTTGCCCAGGCCGCCCCATGCCCCAAGGGAACCCCCATCCTGGTCTGGGACATTCTTGAGGGAAAACCAGCTGACCCCCACCCATGCACTAGACCTCTATCCTACCTAATAAAAGAGTAATATGGAAATTGACCATCACTCCAACACTCAAGCTGGATTTTCCCATGCGATCAAAGATGGCTGCTCCCATGTGTACACAAAATATCTGCCACAAGATGGCCAGCAGGGGATGGCAATTGGTAGGTACCAGGCCTACAAGAGAGGGCAGTTGGGGGCAATCAAGCCTGCAGGGGAGGGCACTGAGGGGTGGCCAGGCTGGAAGAGGATTGAAGTTGGGGGCAATCATGACTGCAGGTAAGAGCAGTTGGGGTGACTCAGGCCTGCAGGGGAGAACAGTTGGGGGGACTCAGGCCTGCAGGGGAGAGCAGTTGGGGGATGTAGGGGCCCAGCCTGCAGGGGAGGGCAGATAGGGCAATCAGGCTGGCAGAGGAGCAGTTAGGCATCAATCAGGCTGGCAGAGGAGTATTTAGGGGCTTATCAGCCTGGCAGGAAGAAGCAGTTAGTGGCAATCAGGAATGTAGGCATGTAAGTAGTTGGAAGCCAGCAATCCTGGATTGTGAGACATATGTCCAATTGCACATTTAGGCCTGATCCTACAGGACAGTTGAACATCCCTGTAGGGGTCCCAGATTGGAGAAGGTGCAGGCTGGGCTGAGGGACACATCCCCCATACAGGAATTTTGGGCATCAGGCCTCTGGTAATAAAGAAAATGTGTAATGAATAATGGTGTTTTGTTAAGTATGTACATAAGCACATAATTAAAAATACATTATATATAATTTAAGTTAAAGTGGGCTCTCTAACAGTATAATATAACAGATGTCTCCAATAGAATCAACCTAACATTTTTTTAAATCTCCAGTGAGCCAAATGTTGTATAAATATGAAGATAAACTCTACTGTTATCATACATCACTGTAATTTTATTAGCATTTTTGGAATGTATACTAGTAAGTGGGGGAAAGAGATGATAAAGAGGAAATTATTTTAACCAATGTGTTCTTATTATAATAGCAACTTCAGAATTTTAATGTATATTTGTCCAATTCCAATGTTTGTGCTTTTTGTGACCAAATAATGCTTCCTCTCACTGATTACATTGGTAATCTTTGCTGCTAGATTCTGAGAGTTATGAAGTCAGAAATTATATTGTTCATGTCTGTATCCCATGCAAGGAGACATGGCTTTCAAAACATGAGATGCTGAATGAATTAGAAAAGGCATGCTTTTAATTCACAAGCAGAGATAGAAACATTGATGAGAGAGAAACCTCAAATGTCTACCTCCTGAATGTCCCCAGCTGGGCAGTGAGTCTGCAACCTGGACAGGTGCCCTGACCAGCAGTGGAATCAGCCACATCCTTGTGCATGGGAAGATCCTCAACTACTGAGCCACACCAGCTGGGCTCGACTTTTATTTTTAAATTACAAAACTAAAGAAAGGATTATTTTACGTATTATTGATTTTAGCAAATGTCTTTAAAAACTTGGAAATATGTTCCATGAGGTTTGTTTAAATCTAATGTCATGGAGGAGTGCTTTCTTTGACAGATTTGCCTTTTTTTGTTTTGCTTCCTGATTTGAGGATAATTTTTCCATTGAATTTTAGAGAGATTGGAAGGTGGATGAGAGGGATGGAGTAAGAAATGGCAGGAATACAAGAGAGAGAGAGAGAGAGAGAGAGAGAGAGAGAGAGAGAGAGAGAGAGAGAGAGAGAGAGAAAGAGAGAGAGAGAGAGAGAGAGAGAGAGAGAGAGAGAGAGAGAGAGAGAGAGAGAGAGAGAGAGAGAGAGAGAGAGAGATGGAGAGAGAGAAAAAAAAGAGAGAGAGAGAGAGGGAGAGAGAGGGGGGAGAGAGAGAGAGGAGAGAGAGAGAGGGAGAGAGGGAGAGAGAGAGAGATGGAGAGAGAGAGAAAAAGAGAGAGAAAGAGAGAGAGAGAGAGAGAGAGAGAGAGAGAGAGAGAGTGAGTCATGGGTTGGTTGTCTCCTGCACCTCCCCAGGCTGAATGGGCTGGGATTGATACCACAACCCAGGTATATGCCCTTGACCAGGAATTGAAACGGAGACCCTTCCAGGGCTAATGTTCTAACCACTGAGAAACGCAGGCAAGGGCAGTTTTTGTCATTTTGAAGGAAATACTTTAACACTTACTTGTCCCATCACTCTTGTCACCTGATACAGATTGGTCTTTGAGAATTCTAAGTATTTTAAACTTTGGGGGGCTCTGAAATCCCTGCATTCCCTTGTTGTAAAGCATTATCTTAAAGTCAACATCTTTTAGAGAGAGTAGAAGGGAGAAGTAGAGACAGAGAGAGAGACATCTGTGTGAGAGAGACACATTGATTGGTTGTTACCTGCATGCACCCCAACCTTGGCTGGGATCCTTTAATCTGAGACTGATGCTCTATCCACTGAGCCAAACCAGCCAGGACCACTCCTGTTTATCTCTTACCATTTGGAATTCTGTTTCACCTCACCTAATCTCCAAAGAGGTCTGGGAAACACCCACCACTAACACTGAATGTGTTAGCCTAATCATCTGAAGTAAAGAAATCACATTTAGGAACAGTAAGCAGCCTTCAAGAATCAAAAAAGGGTGATCATGAAAATTTTGTAGCCTTGTGGTTGGAATATTCACACAGTTCCTAGAGAGCTACAGTAGAGAAGGAAACAGCCTCAGCAAAGGACCTGAAGAATCTGACCACCCTTTTTAAATAAATCTTTTTTTAAAAAATATATTTAATGATTTTTCACAGAGAGGAAGAGAGAGGGATAGAGAGTTAGAAACATCAATGAGAGAGAATCATCGATCAGCTGCCTCTTGCACACCCCCTACTGGGGATGCGCCTGCAACCAAGGTACGTGCCCTTGACTGGAATCGAACCTGGGACCTTTCAGTCCCCAGGCCGACGCTCTATCCATTGAGCTAAACCGGTCCCGGCCTTTTTAAATAAATCTTTAATAACATCATTCTTCAAACACTAGGTGAGAACAAACTGTACAAGCTATTATTTTTCCCTAACATCCATTTTTCAAAAAAATTATATGTGTACTTTGATTTCTGAGACGAAGAGAGACTAGTGGGAGAGAGATAGAAGAATCAATAATGAGATGAAATCATTGATGGGCTTCCTTCTGCAAGCCCTCTACTGGGGATCCAGCCTGCAACCTAGGCTTGTGCCCTGACTGGAAATCAAAATCTGACTTCCTGGTTCATAGGTCAAGGCTCAATAGCTGAGCAATGCAGGCCATGCTCTAACATTCTCTTTAAAAAACCTCTCTGTAATTCTGTATATATCAAAATGTGTTGTTTTTTTCCCCTAGAAAATGCGTTGCAGGACTAATTTACCTGTGTTTTTAGTTCATATTATTACTTATTCAATGTTAGTCTTACATTTTGTTTTTATTTTTTGACTGAATTTATTTGGGTATGTTGATTAATAAATGTTGGTTTCAGGTACATAATTCTCTAGTACATTGTATGTACTAGTATATTGTACTGTGTGTTCACCACTCAAAGTCAAATCTTCTTCCATCACTATGTATCCCTCCCTTTACTTTTTTCTACCTCCCCCACCACTTTACTCTGACAATCACTATAATACTGTCTGTGCCCATGAATCTTCTTTTTTTTCTTTGCTTAATCCTTTCATCCTTCTCATTCACCTTATCCCCTCTGACAGCTCTCAACCTGTTATGTGTATCCATGAGTCTTTCTCCACTTTGTTAGTTTCATTTGTTCATTAGAATTCATATATAAGTGAAATCACATGGTACTTATTTTTCTCTGACTGGCTTTATTTCCTGCAGAACAATCTTCAGGTAACATCCATGCTGTCCCGAAAGGTAGGGTTTACTTGTTTTACAAGCTTAGTGGTATTCCATTATGTAAATGTAACACAGGTTTTATTATTGTTTTATAAAGAGAAAGAGAAAGAGAAAGAGAAAGAGAGAGAGAGAGAGAGAGAGAGAGAGAGAGGTGAGAATGGACCATGAATTCTACATTCCTCCTATTGGGGTTCAGCTAGAAATCTATGCAAGTGCCCTGACTGGGAATTGAACCTGAATCCATTTAGTGGCCAGGACAATGCTTAACTGAGTCACACCCACCAGGGCTGCACCACCCCTTTCTTATCCACTCAACTGCTGATGGGCACTTGGGCTGGGCTTCTTCCAAATCTTCACTATTGTAAATAACTACAATGAACATATGGGTGCATATATTCTTTCCAATTAGTGTAGTAGGCCTCTTCCTCTTCCGTTTTATTCCCAGAAATTTAATTGCTGTGTCATAAGGCATTTTCATTTTTAATTTTTTGAAGTAACTGCATAAGCAAGTTTTCTACGGTACTATCTTATTTATTACCTTATATATTCTGGATTATAAAATTTTTCACAACCAGTTAGATATCTAAATTACTTTAAGAATCTTACCCATCTCTCATTTTTATTTTTCCCCCTGTAACCTGTGCATCTATTTCTCATTTTTATCTCCCCCCCCCCCCCACAGCCTCCCAGTAACTAGGCAGTAGTTTCAGCTGGGTGATTATGTCCCCTTACTAATGGTATTTATTGAGGTCCAGAAACATTTTAGTTGTCACCACTGGAAGTCAGTACTATACATATTAAGGGGGTGAATTTTAGAATATGTACATTTTATCTCAGTTAGTCTGGAAAAATATTATGTGACCCCAAAACATTTTTGTTTATGGGGTTATATTATATATATTGGTGTTATATATATATATTGGTGTTAAGGGTGAAAAGAAAAAAATTAATATTTTGCTTTTTGAGGAGAAGGGCCAGGGAGAGAGGAAATGCCAGATCCTTCTTGGATGTTTAACGCCAGATCCATGGAGGCCACAGGAACCACAAGGAGGGCCCTGTTCTCTGAAGGAGTCTCCCTGGCTCCCTCTGCTTGGAAACCTCAAGAGATCGAGGGGAGCAGGAGGGTGCAGGGGAGGGCTCTTCTGGGGACAAAAATCAAGTTTCCTTATCCTGCCATGCACCTGGACCCAGCATGGCTTCCCACCCACTGCCCCCAAGGCAGAGACAGATAGGTAGACGCTGTGCTGTGGGGACAGTTACAACAAAAACAGCTAACAGAACAATGTTTTGTGACAATAATACTTTGGGGAGAAGGAGCCTGGGGGTGGGGGTGGGGTCTCATTCATTCATTGGGTGCCTTTCTAGTCACTAAGAGCAGCAGGTCCAGAGATCCTAGCATCCAGCAAGGAGAAAACTGTGTCTCGAAGGCACAGGCATCCCATTTTGTTTTTTGTCTCCCCTGCACCCCCCCACCCCCCCCCCCCACCCCTGGCCCCAGCAAAACAAAATGAAACAAAAACAAAACAAACAAACAAAACAGCTCCATCTTCAACAAGGGAGTCCTGGGTATAAGTCAGAAAGGTCACGTGATGGGAAAATAGCTCCTGATGCAACAGACTTGAAAAATGGGGTTGGTACCCTACCCCCCCCCCAAAAAAAAAAAACACAAAAAAACTACAACAAAACAACAACAACAAAAAACCACAATTTCTGGAAAAAGAAATTAGAGAATGAAAAAGGTCTTGGCCCAGCAAAGTGACAGGGGAACAGGGAGAGAGGGGAGGGGAAAAGTGATGACGTAGGGGGGGCTGGGGCACAGGGATGTCAGTCTGTCCTGGCCAAGTTCTTGATCTAGCAGCACCCTGGCTCGTTCTTCTGCAGCCACAACTGGGCCAGCTGCTGCGCAGACCCGTAGGTGGACACCTTGGACGCCAGGAACATCTTGTCCTGCCTGGGGCCCATGCCTGGGTCACAGAAGTCCGGGTGGTGCGCGCGCGCGCGCGCGCGCGCACACACACACACACACACACACACACACCTTCTGGCTGCGGAAGGCTGCAGGCCGGCCTCACCGCTTGTGGAAGAGGTGCCCGTCCTCCAGCCCCAGCCCTGGATGGACACGGGAAGCCGCCCGCCCGCACCAGGCCCCCCTTGTAGATGCAGCCACCCCGGAGCCACAGTGCCGCCGGAGCCCTGCCTTGCGCGTGAGGGCCAAGGGGCTGTCCTGGGGGCCTTGCAGCAGCCGCCAAACAGGACCTGCGGGTCCTACTGGCTGGAGAGGATGGGGGCGCAGCCCTGCCGGCCCCGCACAGCTTTGGCGCGGCGGCGGCGCTGCAGGGAGTGGACGGTGAACACGCGGTCCAGTCGCAGAAGAGGAGCAGCGAGTCTTTGCCAAATGGCGAGGCCCCCGCCTCCAGGGCCAGCGCCGAAGAACTCGCTGGACCCGGGCAGCACTTGCTTGTCCGCCCGCGGGTAGCGGGCCCGGAAGTCCCGCATCAGCTCCCCCTGCCGGGCCTTGTTCGGGTTCCAGTCCGAGTGGAAGAGCAGCACCACCGGTTGGACTTTCTGGCCGGGCCCCAGGCACGTCTTCTCCAAGTGGCCCCTGAACCAGGCGAACATGTCTAAGGATCCCCACAGAGGGATCAGGATGTTGATCTTGGCCTCCCGGAGCTCCTGGGGCCTGGGGGGCCCACATTGCCTCCGCCGCAGCCGCAGCGGGGCAGCAGCTGGAACGGGACCGGCCTCCGGAGGGAGCTGGGCAGGAAGGACAGCGGCCCGGACTCCCGGTTCACCTGGCGGGCAGCGCCTCCTGCTGGGCGAACTGGCTCTTGCTGATGGTCTGCTGCAGGCAGGCGAGCCTCCGCCCTGCACCACCACCTCCTGGCCCTTGTGCCGCTGGTGCAGAAGCAGCGGGTCCCGGATGCACTTGGCGCCGAAGGTGGGGTTCACCACCGGTAGCCGCGCTGGACCTCCTGGAAGTGGAAGATGCTGCCGCGGGCCCAGCGTCAACGTTGATCACGTCTATGACCAGCAGGACCACGTCCTCCAGAGCTTCCCGCTGGGCCCGCCCATGCCCCGCCGCGGGGGGTGGCCCTCGGCGGCGAAGCACAGGTGCCTGCGTCAGGAAGTCCCTCTCCAGGACCTCCTCCCGCCGCTGGGCTAGAGTATAAAACTGAGAAAGAAACTTAGTGCGGGGTCTGAGTTTGGAATGGGAGAGTGCCACTGCGTTGGTGCCCCAGCTGGGACCCTAACCGGAGTTAGCTTAAAGACTTTCTGCATTTGCATCAGACTCGGCTCCCTGGTGGTCTGTGGGTTCCAGAATTGACCAGGCACAACAAGCTCTTGTTGGGGTGCAGCGCGATGGCCTGGTGGACCTTGCTGTCCTACAGGTAGCGGATGTAGCCCTCCTTGTTCTCCTAGAACAGCCGCTGCATCTCCTGGACCAGACGCCCTGCAGCTCGCGAACCGCCGCAGGCAGCGGCCACCTCCCCGTCCTCGTGGGTCCAGTGCATCTCCCGCAGGCACCCGCCGATGTGGGGGGCCAGGCGGCACAGCTCCTCGCGGCTCAGGATCACGTTGGGGCGGGGGGAGGCATGCAGAAGTTCTCCCCGGGCTCCAGGGCCAGCTGGCTCATCCCCTCCGAGGTGCCCAGCCCCTCTGGCTCAGGGACAGGGGCTTGCTGCTGCTGAGGCTGGGCGGGAAGCTTTCCATCCGGTCCCCCTGATGTCCACGTCGTCGTCCGCCCTCATGAACCGCTTGTCCTGGTCCAGGCGGTGGCCATGCATGCACTGGAGCATCATGAAGGCCTTCTTCGGCGGGTACAAGCCGTCCACGCCCCGCAGCGGGAAGAACTCCACCTTCCCGGGGATCGGCTTGGACCACGTCCTGAGGACGGCCACGGCGCGGGTCTGCAGGAATTCCTGGGCTGTCATGACTCCCACGGAGAGAAAGTTCCGGTCGCGCGGGCCCCCCTCGGGAGCCGAGCCGTGGGGCCCGGACTGTGCCCGGCACGCAGCGCTCCCGGCGCCTCGGGCCTGGGAACCCGCCGCCGCCGCCGCCGCCGCTGCTGCCTGCCTGGCCTGCAGCCCTGGGGCTGGCATGGCGCCTCGGGGCCTCTCCCTTCAACTCAGAGGCGCGAGGCAGGAGGAGGCTCCAGGCCCGCACTAAGCCCAGCACCAGCCCAGCAGCACGCTGAGCCGCGGCCCCAGGAGGCCGAGTCCGCCCCGCTCTCTGCCCGCTGGCCCCGCGCGCTCAGCTCGCTGCCCCCCAGACCATGGAGGCCAGCCTGTCCCAGAGCCGCCAGGCCCCGCCCTGACAGCAGTTTAGCCACCGCCTGGGCCTCGCCACGCCCATCGCGGGCCCCTCCTTCCCCTCCGCCCCAGCCTCCCGCAGGCCCCGCCCTGCGGATTTGTTCTGTGGGTGCCCTGCCACCTGTTTATGGGGTTATGTCATGCTATGCCACGTTAGGAAAGAAACTGACAAATTATATATATATATATATAATTTGAAATAACATTTATCAAACCACCAAGAAATCCAGAGGGTAAATAATGTAAAAATCATTTTGACTTCACAGACTCACAGGGTTCTCAGAACCACACTTTGAAAAGCCTTGCAGTGAGGATACATTTTCTGATCATCAGCTGGCTGTGAGGACGGCACAGGGAAGGGAAGGGTCCAAGGGAGGGGCTGCCTGGACCCGCACACATCAGGCCTGGACCCTGTTGCTTCATGTCCTGAGCTCTGAAATCCAAGGCCGCTGCATAGCAGCCATCCTGCTGCCCTCCCCAGGACATAGCCTGATGGGCCAAAGGGCTGCAAAGCTACATTTCCTTCTCCCCATACAGACTGCAGGAAGCTATAGCAGCAGCAAGTCCACAACCTGGACTTCCATCCTTGTCCTGTTGAATGGTGTTTTTTCTCTACTGTCCATTCCCATAGAACCTAAAGTATCATCTTTAAGGCACATTGAGTTAAATTTGAGATTTTCAAAGTATGGTCCTGGGACCAGCACCACCAGCAGCAGCTTATAATTTGCTAGTTCTGCCAGCTCTCCAGCCCCAGATGCACTGAGTCAGGAATCTCTGTGGCTGAGGCGCAGCCACCTGTGTTCTAACAAGACCTGCAGGGGATTCTGATGCACCTGCTAGGCGAAGTCAGTGTGGATGTTAATCTCTGAAAGGATCCCTTCTCAGAAGGAAAATTCAGCCCAGCTGGGAAGGGCAGCCTCTTTCTTTCTCTGTCTCCACCCCTTCCTGAATCTGGACTGTCTAGGGAGAGAAACAGAATCTCTTTTGAGTGCTGAGGGCCAACAGGATTAGGCAATTGAAGTTCCTTGAGGAGAAGCATCAACCTGATAGGTTAACTCTCCAGGTTTAGGTTTACCAGTGAGCTTTATGTGAGGCCTCATCCACCATAAATTCTTTGTTTCTGCATTAAGCTTTTGTTTACATTTATGATTATTTCAGATTACATTCATGGAAACACACATTATAAATCCAATTACTAAAAATGTAAAGCAAATATTTTAAAAACTAATTCACTGCAGTTATAAAAAATTAGAAAATCTTGAAACGATATCCAGCTTTCTATGACTCAGTGAACAACTGAAATTTTATGCAATGATATTTCTAGGTCTCAGGAATGAGGTCCCCCTCATTATATAAGTCACTTCCCAAATGTACAAGTATTTGATAAGGCCTGAGGCACATCTATCATTTTCCTACATTATGATGACCCTATGACTAAGTAGGACCTAACATACCATTTACAGGCTTTTCTCCTCTGCAAGATAAAGTTTAATAAAGAGGAAAACGTCACCCACAACATATCTTAACTGAAGGACCCTGCCAGGTGGTCCCCCATTGGGGTGACACTCACCTCAGAAGGAGTTGAGCCTGTCCACCAGCCCAGTGATGGGACATGCATTGAGTTCTGGCTACAGAGGCTGAGGCATGTGCAGCTGCACCTGCTCACTCCTGTCAGGAGGAAGAGGCCATTAATCCTGCTGGTGGCATCACCATTCAGTTGAACATTCTTCACCAAAATCCTTTTGTTGCCGAAACCTGTTTGGCTCAGTGGATAGAGCTTCGGCCTGCGAACTGAAGGATCCTAGGTTCAATTCCTATCAAGGGCATGTACCTTGGTTGCAGGCATATGCCCAGTACCGGGTGTGCAGGAGGCAGCTGATTGATGTTCCTCTCTCATTGATGTTTCTAACTCTCTATCCCTCTCTTCCTCTTTGTAAAAAATCAATAAAATATATTTTAAAAAATCATTTTGTTCACAATTGTGGCATTGAATTGGGAATCTAGCTTTTCTTCTTTGCCTGCTACCAGCCCCATTTCTTAGACAAATTTCCCATTTGTCTCTTTTACCAAATTCTGGGAAAACCTAGTCTTTGCATTTCAGTTCTTATTGATTGTGAAATACTAAACCAAAAATGACAATCTTCCAGAAAAGTTTGCATTGAGCCTGACAACACATATCCCCTTAGCCACAGAAAGGAAAATACTAACTTCTGGTCAAAAGGAACAGGAAGTCCTGTTCTACATGGGAGATGCAATCCAACAATGTTTCTCCCTCACATTGAAGTTATTTATCTCTCTTTTCTCTCCCTTCTTCCCACTCTCTGATCAACAAACATATTCTTGGATGAGGATTAAAATAAAAGAATTGTGGCCAAGGTGTTCTTGTATTAAATCCTTACATTAAAATATAAAACCAGCCTGTGCTCCTATTCCCAATCAAGGTCACACATCTGGCTTGCAGGATTTATCCTTGACATGGTCCCATATGTAAGGGAGGCTATTAATCTATGTGTCACTCTAAGGTTGATGTTTCTCTCTCTCTCTCTCTCTCTCTCTCTCTCTCTGTCTCTCTCTCTATCTCTTCCCCCCTCCCCTTTCTTAGTCTCTATCCCTCTCCACCATACTCACTACTCAATCTAAAAATCTATTAAAATAATAACAAAATAATAGAATTAAATAATTCTATTAGTTAATTCTAAATAATAGAATTTAAAAAAATAATAAAATTATAACAAAAAATAAAGCACTGTCTGCATAACAGAGCATAGTTACAATATTTCCAGATTTTTGGACATACACTAAAATCACTTATTAGTAAAATAATCCCTTCTATCTGTTTGTAAGTTACAAATAAAAGTTCTGATGTCCATAAACGTAGCTATAAAGATAGTGTGTGAGGGTGGGTTTGTTGGGAAATTGATGCCTGGATGAGATTGTGTTAGTAGAGGTATATTTAGGGAGATTAGCAAAGGTGTTGTTGCTAACCTTCCATTTACAAAAGAACAGCTCTTTGGAGAGCTCTCAATAAACATCACCTGGAAATAAAATGGATGTGGTCTTCAGGGACTCCATATAAGGAGCCAAACCCACTCTTTCCAGAACACAGGGAGTGTGCTTGGAGCTTACCTGGGAGTCTTCTGAGAGCTACTCTCACCATGCTTGGAAGGCTTGATCCCTGAGTGGACCTCTTTCTATTAATACTTCTTGTGCAAGCAGTGGTGAGTTCAATGTATCAGCAAACGGAGGTTGTTTCTATAAAATCAAATTATTTGCTAACTTACAAAAAATGATTCCATTAATGTTTTGTTTGGTGTTTTCAAATTAATATGATGACTAATTTTAGTTCTCTCATTCTATTAATCCTTCGTAGTTCCTAGGAACTACTGTTCAGAAAATAGTGGCAAGATATCTTGTAGTTTTGTACATGGTTGTAGAGTCTAAAACATTTAGGAGTATTTGATTCTATATGTAGTTACACATTACAACCTACTTGAAACATGATGATACAAGAGAGATGATATTCTATGTTTAATGAGATAAGTACTCAATGATTTGAAAAAATAGTTACATGTTTCAATATTTCACTTTGAAGTGAAATAAATGTTTCTTAAGAAAAAGAGTTTTCTGACTTAAAGTTAAAATTTAGGACTGCCCAGTGGTCTTCCCACATACCCCTTAACCCAGCTATATCATCTTTAGCAATTTTTCCAATAGAATTTCTCACAATCAAGAATATGCACTACAGATTCATTTTATAGTATTTTCAGTATCTCAATATATAAATAAATGGGAAATGAATGTTCTGAAATATTGTTGTCATTTAATGATATATACTACATGTTATTCGTCTTATTCAACTGACAATATTCTATAGTTATTTGTTTAGTCTGTTATCTTGCATGATTTTAACTAAAAGATTTTATTAATCATCTAAAGCATACATGCATAAAAAATCCACAGTACTGAATTATATGGAAGTAAAAAACACACACACACACACAAAAACCTCATAGTTATCAATCAAGATCACAGCGAGTGACCTTAGAGGCTAAAATTTCAAGTTATTGTTAATATAATCAGAAATATTTATTAATATTATCAATGCATTGTTTTAGAAAAATAAAAACACCAAGAATGGAACAAAAAGACCTGTTCTTATATTTCTTAAATTTAAGGTCATATCAACTTAGGATAGCTTTTTGATGTGCCAACTTGGCTAGGCAGATCTACAAGGACAAAAATGAGGCAGCAACCTTTTTTTTTTTTTTTTTAAATACACCTCTTGCCTAGCTATTCAATCAAAGGCTTAACTACTTGATGCTGTGAGGAGATAGCAGGTGTAACTAAAGTTCCTTATTTCCATTGTGAGCTAAAGAAATTCTCAAGTCCCAACTTCATCAGTGAAAGTCCTTTAAGGAAAGGCATATGCAACCCTTGAACAATGATCTCAAACAACAAAAAAGTGTGTATTGGTCCAGAAAAGCCTCACTGACAGTGACAAATGTCTCATGACCACTGGGTTTCAAGCTGCTGGTTGAATACCAGGTAGGGGGGAGGGGTGTGTGGAGGAGCCAGGTAAGAGATGGTTCTCTCCCTCTCTGCCTTCCTCTCTTTCTGAAAATCAATAAAAAACATATTTTTAAAAATAAAATATTATATAGCCCTCCCCAAATTTCCTGCCTTTATTTCATTTTCATATAAAAACACATAGATATAGCATACCAAGAAAAAAAATACCTTCAGCCCTTCCTCATTATTTGAATGTTTCGTAGTTGCAAATTTGCTTATTCACTAAAACTTATGTGTAATTCTAAAACTAATACTCATGATGTTTTCCTAGCCATTCTTGGACTTGCACTGAGGAGAAATTTGAGTCATGTCAATTGAATGTTCCAAGCAGAGTTTGAATCAGGAGAAGCTCATATAGTAAGTGTCTTTTCCATGGTCTGTTATGCCAGGTTTTTGGCATTTTGATGCTGTTTGTTGGTGACATCACTGTTTAAAAAGGCCCCCAGCCTTATGGAGATAATGTATCTGTTAGATAAATGACCTTAAGAAATGAGCTCTAGTGCTGTTGGCTATGAATTCAATGATAATATATACACATTATATAATAACTAAGATGTCTTTAAATAGAAAAACAGATAAGTCAAGGTTATGTTCTAACTGATAGATGGGCTTGCTATGACTGGAGGCTGGAAGGAGACCAATTCTGAACTTCCACAGGGAATAATGCTTTAGTACTTCCTAGTA
Organism: Nyctalus aviator; assembly: GCA_036971965.1. Lineage (NCBI taxonomy): Eukaryota > Metazoa > Chordata > Mammalia > Chiroptera > Vespertilionidae > Nyctalus > Nyctalus aviator. The sequence continues at coordinate 31,969 of JAPZQD010000061.1, read as the reverse complement.
AAGGGTTCATGCCACTTTATAGAACATTCATGGGATTTACTATGTATGTAATATTTGTCACTTTAAAAAGGAAGTAGTTTGTTTTTAGAATGCAACAAAGAATCTTCACTTATCTACACTAATAAAAGAGAACACATGCAAATTGACTGCTACACCCACCAGCCAATCAGGAGCAAGTATGCAAATTATCCCAACAAAGGTGGCTGTGGCCACAGAACTGGAGTGTGCAGGCTTGGGTTGCCCCAGGCAATGGAGGAAGCCAAGCTTCCCACCAGCCCTGGCTGGCCCTGCCCTCCACTCAAGTTTCAATTATAGGAGATAATTAAATTCCAAATACCTCCTTCCAGTTAGTCCTAGCCTCTGTTCAAGGAGGTGCTAAAAAAAAAACCGGGGGAGGAGGGGTGTTGGGGCAGGGAGCCTAGATTGCCAGGGGGCATGGCCAACCTGAAAATAACCTTTAGCTCCTCGACCAGACTGGCCAAACTTTCATGGAGTGAGGGTCCCCACTGGGGGTTTGGCCAGCCTGCAAACAGCCTTCATCCCTCACCCAGGCCCCAGGCTGGCCAGGCACCCCAGTGGGAACCCCCAACCTGACTGGGAGGTGGCCAGCTTGAAAACAGCCATCAGCCCATCACCCAGGCTGGCCACACTCCCATAGAATAAGAGTCCCTGCCAGGGCCGTGAACAGCCTGAAAACTGCCCTCAGTCCCTCACCAAGGCTGGCCAGGTAACCCAGCAGTACCCCCCACATTTAAGGAGGTGTGGCCATCTTGAAAACAGCTCTCAGTCCTTTACCCAACCTGGCAACACCCCCCAGTGTGAACCCTCACTCCATGGAGGTGTGGCTGGCCTCCAAATTACCACAGACCTCTCCCCCAGGCTACCCTACACACCAAGGAAACCTCTGCCCTGATCTGGGATACCCCTCAGGGAAAACCAGCTGGCCCCCACCCATGTACCAGGCTTCTATTTATACTAATAAAAAGTTAATATGCTAATTAGACTGGGAGACCTTCTGAATGTTCTTCTGGACAAAGCCATGATGGTAGGGCCGAGGTAGAGGTGGTTAGAGGCCAAGAGGGGAGGGCAGTTGCGGGTGATCAAACCAGGATGGGAGGACAGTCATGGGTGATCAGTCTGGTTGGGGGCTGGGCTGATGGGGACAAGCAGACCAACAGAAGAGCAAGTTGTGGGGGAGAAGGCCATCATTGCCGGTCAGTTGGAGGTGATCAGAATAGCAAAAGAGGGTAGTTTGGTATGAACAGGCAAGCAGGGGGTCATTGGGATGTGAGCATCCCAGTGGGGAGGGAAGATGGGGCAGCACACTGGCCCAGATAGCAGCTGAGAGTCATCAGGTCAGCAGGAAGAGTGGTTAGGGGTAATCAGGCAGGCGGGCAGGCGGGCAGGCGGGCAGGCGGGCAGGCGGGCAGGCGGGCAGGCGGGCAGGCGGGCAGGCAGGTGAGCTGTAAGGAGCCAGCAATCCTGGATTGCTAGAAGGGTGTCCAACCACCAGTTTAGGCCATATCCCTGCAAAGCAGCAGTAAGACATCCTTTGAGGGGTCCCAGATTAGAGAGGGTGCAGGCCAGGCTGAGGGAAATTCTACACACACACACACACACACACACACCAATGCACAAATTTTCTGAACCAGGCCTCTAGTACACATAATAAAGGTAATAAAGGTAATAAATTCCTCAATAGAAAAACAACAATTTTATAAAGAGGTTATTTATAGAGAAGAAAAAACAAATAAGGAAAGGTACTAACTCTAATTACCAATGAGAAGAAAGAAATTCAAATCAAAAGAATTATATTTACACCTGGAATTGATAAAAACTTTTGTAAATTTGATAATAGTTCCCAAGTATTGGATGATTCTTGATTTCTTTTAGGTGTTAGAAAGGGAAAATATTAGGATTTTTAGGGAGTGACCCTGGTGGTCTACTCCAGAGTATATCCTGTGATGTAGATAGATTGGACTGCAGGGACAGGGGACCTTTTTTTTCTGCCAAGGGCCATACAAAATTATCAACTTAAAAATTATCCTGCTGTACTTGGTCAAACATTTAACTTACTCATCCCTATTGCTTTGGCAGGTTCAGACAATGCTTTTGGGGCTTGTATGGACCTTAGGCAGGACTTTCCCCACCTGTGGATTAGAGGATTGCTTTAAGAAATGCCTGTCACACACAACAAATCAATAAATATTGTTATTTTAATTTTAGGTAATTGTTGAGTATCTGTCTACTATGATACCATTTATGTTTTAGATGCATGAGTCAGAGAGTTGTTTTTCGAAACAAAGATGGGTATGAATTCAATCAATGGGCCAAATGGAGTTATGAGGTTATAAACTCCTAGGGTAATCTTGCTAAATACCTGAGAGTTATAATCTAAGGAGGTGGGTGTGATCTAGTGGGCTGTCTCAGTGGTTAGAGCAATGGCCCAGGGACTGAAGGGTCTCATGTTTTATTATGGTTGAGGAGCATACCTCAGTTGCAGTATGGCCCTAATTTATGTCCATGCAGGAGGCAACCAATTAATATGTCTCTTCTCACCTTAATGTATCTCTCTGTGTGTCTCTCCCATCCCTTCTACTCTCTCTAAAAGTCAATGGGAAAAAAAATCCTTGGGGGAGGATGAACAAAATAAAAGATGCTCCCACAGGAGGAAAAAAAAATGAAAAGTCAACTCTTAGTACTGTGAAAGTAAATTTGTAGCTGCAAATAATTAAGTATATTTTAGTTTAAAATTAATATACTTTTTTGTATTAAAAAAAACACAAGAAAAATATTTACTTAAAATTTTAGCCTATATTTTTATACCAGAAATTTTGATTATAGAACATTATAGAGAATAATACTTATAGAACATTCACTTTACTGATAATATACATATATTTTAAAAATACATCAGTTCAGAGTTTATATAAACAGAAATTAATTTAATCCTCAAGAATTCAAAAAAATGAATTTATTCCATAATTTCTTTTCTAATGAATCTCCATTGGTTCAATTTGTGTTTCTTTGTTTCCTTATTTGTTTGTTTTAAAGGAGAGAACTTGGTTTTCTTGACCTTCTCTCTGAAGTCATTTCATAGAACCATTCTGGCCATCTTCTCAGATTTATTGGCCAAATTGATTTGTGGGGTAAATCTCACACTTCTGTACTCACTAACTAGTTATTGAAAAGAAGAATGGGGACAATTATGATTGATTTTGAACAATTAAGAACAGTAATAAAATGCTATACAACATCCTAGAAATGGATACTTGCGCTCATTTGTATTTGGATAAGGGCTAGGAACTGAATGTGTAAGGTTAGGTGAGCCATCTAGTGAGAATCATGTCAGCAGTAAAGCTCAAGGACACTTTCTTGGCTCCAGTTTTCATCTGTGTGATGGCATAAATAGGTTGTCTTGCTTTCGTTAGTATTGCAAAGAGAAAAATATATGGACATCACTACCTTCATATAACTGTTCAGAACCTCTCACCAACCAATGCCCAGAAATGACTGTTGCTAATTCTTTTCAGAAACATGGATCCCTGCAGCTTGCCAATCTTCCAGAAAGAACTCATCTGCTCTATCTGTAGGAACTACTTCATAGACCCCATCACCACAGACTGTGGGCACAGCTTTTGCAGGCCCTGTTTCCACCTCAGCTGGCCAAACAGGTCAGTTATTCCTTGCTGCTCTGAATGCCAGAAAATAATCCAGCAGAGAGACTTTCACACAAATGTCTTTCTCAAAAAAAAGGTTCTCATTGCCAGACAAGCCTATCTGGGGCATTTTCTACGTTCTAAGGAGAATGGGTGCAGGATACACATGGAGGCAAAGCAGATTTTCTGTGAGGACCAGAGGAGCCTGCTCTGTTTGCACTGCTCTACCTCCAAGGAGCATGAGGCTCACAGACACTGTTCAGTGGAAGAGGCAGTTGAAGAATATAGGGTAAGTGATGCCCCTGAGGACCCACCTCTGTAAAGTGGTTACCAAATTCCTGTTTCCTTGGGGATGGGATTACTCCATTCAGATGTTCCTTCCAGAATCTCTGGAATTCCTTAGTGTGAGGTCTCCAGGTTTCACAAATATGTGATATAAACAAGCGAACTCTATGATTCCCTTGTTTTCAGTGACTGATTTATCAGTCATTCTGGGGACCCTTCTTCTCTGAAGTCAAAATGTTCCATTCTCCTCTTCCTTGGATCTAATTGAACCCTGTGCATCTTTGGCAGGAGAAACTCCTCAAGACAATGTGTTCTTTATGGGAGAAATGTTGTGAAAATGACAGAAACCTGAATGTGGAAACTGTCACAACCAGATCTTGGGAGGTTGGTATTTGCATTTCTCCAACCTGCAGCATGAACTTGGGGTGATTGGATAAATGACTTTAAGATAGGAACTTCCTCTGACAATATAGTGTTCTTTGGGATTCAATATGGGAAGTGTGATCAACAAGAAAAGGGCATTTTCCCTCCATAGGTAGATAGTTGGGCTCTTAGTCACTTTTTAACAAAATGACAGCTTACATACAAAGCATGCTGATTTATTCTTAGGTTTAACAATATTTTCCACTTCTGCACAATATTTACCACACAACCACTACAGACTGTGCCCTTTCACAGCAAGCCATATGTGGAAGGAGGGGGTAAATTCTGGGCATAGGAGACATTTGGCAGCCATTGAAAATTCAGGTGAAGCATGAGAAGCAGTATAAACATTCATGTGAATGTTTCGTAGTATTTGAAAATATATGGAATATTTCAGGTACAAATAACAGTGTCCCTAATCCATAGAAACCCTGAATTTATACCAAGTAATTAATTTTGAATCTATATATATAAAAGCCTAAGCAACCAAATGACCAAATGACTGAACAACTGGTCAACTGGTCACTATGATGTGCACTGACCACCAGGGAGCAGGTGCTCAACACATGAGCTGCTCCCTAGTGTTCAGTGTGCTCCCACAGGCAACCTCTCCCAGCTGGCCAAACTCCTGTGGTTTCTCTCCCTGGTCGGGCTGCCAACCTCCCACAGTCCCTACCCCAACCTGGCCAACCTTCTGCGATTCCTCGCCCCAGCTGGGCAGCCCCCATAATCAACCCTAATGGGCAGATGGTTGTCAACCTTCCACTGTTCCTCCCACTTGCTGACCAGCTGCTCCATTGGCCCTGATCTCTAGCCATGCCTAGGGACCCAACTCATGCACAAATTAGTGCACTGGACCTCTAGTAATATAAAATTTCTTAGGAGAAATGTGATGAAAAATGAGGGTTACATATAAAAATGCCAAATATGGGGCATGGTATCTAAATTGAAGGAGAATTTTGAACACTTTAGGGGAATTTATGAATAACTGAATTCCTCAATCTGAATGGTTATCTTGAAGATGTGATATCTAATATGAATTTACTCAACACATATTTCATGAGCACCTTGTGTGTACCAACTATTGATCCAATAAATGGAGCAGTAAGCAAAGTAGAAACTATCCTTGCCCTTAGAAAGCTTATATTGTAAATCAAAAGAAAAATGGTCAACATGTATAGAGGTATAATATATGATGCCTGATAAGTTCTTTGTAGAATAATAAAGCAGTAAGGAGAAAGAGGAGTACAGGAGGGTAGGGACGACAGATGCGTGTTTGAGTTCTAAATAGGATTGATCATCAGAGAAGACCTCACTGAAAATCTCACCTTATTAAAAAAAGATCTCTGAAAAGGAAGGTAACCTCAAGGGTATATGGAGAGAGCATTCTAGATGGAGAAAATAGCACATGCAAAGGTATTGCTGGCAGGTATATTTAAGGCAGTTGAAAAACAACAAAGTTCTGAGGTGCTATCAGAGTGAATTAGGAAGAGAATGAAAGGAAATAAAATCAAAGAAATAATGGGAGTCAGATTGTAAATGAAACCTCCTCAGGATAGGATTTAGCTGGATTAAGTGCAAGGAGATGAGCATATAAATTTGAGGTCACAGGATGTAAAATGGGTTAAGTAATCTGCTCCAAACTTTGGAAACTGAGCTAAATAATGGATCTTAATCCAATTATTATAATTTTGAACTGCATGTTTTATGAATGGAACTGTGTTGCCTTTTCACACTTACTAGGGGCCTGGTGTATGAAATTCATGAACAAAGAGGGGTTTCCTCAGCCCAGCTTGCACACTTTTCAATCAGGGATTCCTTGGGGGGTGTCAGACTGCCGGTTTAGGCACAGTCCACAGGGATCGGGCCTTAACTGACAGTCAGACATCCCTCTTACAGTCTGGGACTGCTGGCTGCCTACCTGATTGCCCCTAATCCCTCTGCCTGCCTGCCTGATCATCCCCAATTTCTCTGCCTGCTTGCCTGCCTGATTGCCCCTAACTGTCTCTGCCTACCTGCCTGATTGCCCCTAACTGCCCTCTCTTGCAGGCCTGATCTCACCCCCAACTGCACTCCTCTGTTGGTCAATTTCATTCTGATTGGTTAGTTTCTATGCCAGTCAGCATCTCTGTGCTTATCAATGGGACCTAATCAGAAAGGAGGGGCTGATCAGCAGCCCTGATGGAGACCTGGAGAGAAATGGAGGCCCAAATGCTGGCCCGACATCGAGAGAGAGGTGCAAGTGCTCACCAACAGCTGACACGCAGGCTATGGATCGACAGACCCTGCTTCTCTTTTCAAAGCTCTATCTGGGCCTGATTCACAGCCCTCTCAGCAGTCAGTGGAGGGTTGCCACGCTACCCAGTGCTGACTGTAGGACTGAGTCTCCAGTCATGATGGACCAGGGTTTTTATGTATTAGGATTGGCTGGAAGATAAAAAACACACATTTGTTTTTCTTTGTGATTATCTTATCAAAGCCTTCATTATGAATGAATTGGATATAATTGGCTGTTTAAAATATATGGAAAAATATATATGGAAAAGAAGAATGAGAAAATGTGGATTTTGAGACTAGGCAAGGCTGAGGGTTAATGGTTAAATATAATTGATTTTTATAAGGCAAAGAAGTACTAATGAGATACAGTTAGAGATGAATGAAAGGGTTCACGTTTTGACTAACTCCATGTCGTTGCAGATTTATGTGAACTCAAAGAGCGAAGCGATCAGAACTGAATATGGTAATTTATCTCTCTTGCTGGGTCCAGAAAAGGATAATCATTTAGAGAGACTGAAAAGAGAAGGCAAGGAGATTTTTGAACAACTCAAGGCCAGTGAAGCCAGCATGGCACACAAGAGGGAGCTTTTAAAAGGAATGTATACAGAGCTGAAGGAAATGTGCCATAAACCAGATGTAGAGCTGCTCCTGGTAAGAACTCAGAAGTGGGATGTTGAACTTTCACGTGCACTGGCATTCCTTCATCGGAAATTCATCACCTCTTTTATGGCATTTGTTTCAAACAACCTATTTCCATAGCCTCAGTTACTTTGTTGGGAGGGTATTGCTCCTCCATGGAATTCCACAAACCAAAGAGTTCTCCTACATTATCCATACAAAACAAAACTCTGTGGGATGGTAAAGGAATCGTGAGTTAGATTCCCCCTCTAAAAGTCAATGATATATTTTGGCTTCATGAAAGGGCACAAAATGGTATTTACTGGTATTGAGGGTAATTATAGACATGGCAATATGGGGTTATTTGGGAATCTACACTTGTGTTGCTTTCACCCAAAAATGAAAGCAACACAAGTGTAGATTCCCAAATAACCCCATATTGCCATGTCTATAATCATGGTTACAGCAGTGTACAGAGACTCCCCAGTTCTCTTCCCCCTTCACTGGCCCATGGAAAGTCTCCAGGAATCAGTCTCCAGCAGGACATGAGTTTATGATTATATGGTAAACAAGAGGGAGGAAATAGAAATGTTTCCCGGGAAGAAACAGAGTAGGGAAATAATAACTTCTGGAACTACCTCAAAATTGCCCACCAGGATCCTGGAGGGATTGAGCAAAAAATAAATAAGCAAAAGAGCAAAAAATAAAATAAGAGAAAATACTAAATGAAAAAAAATATTAATCTCCCTCTTGACCTAGTGGAAGAGTCATTGGTAAAAAGCACTAAGCCTTTCTATTTTTCTTCACAGGATTTTGGAGACATATTGCATAGGTGAGTCTGTACCTTGATACCAGCTGATGCTCTTTCAGAGTTTTCACAGATATCAGGCAGGATATGCTAAAGTAAAGGCAGAACTTACTGGGATCTTGATTGAATTTTTTCCCTGTATCTATTTTCCCCTCCTCATCTCCATGTAGATGTCTCTTTTTATGGCTATGTTGACTGATTTCATTCATCAGTTTCAATTGATAAATTGCAAACAAAAAACAAATACACACACACACACACACACACACACTCAAAAAAAAAAAAAAACAACTAAAGAAAACCCCTTAATTCTCAATTTCCTGCTTAGTTTTCAAAATTCTACATATATGATGGAGAATGTGCTAAGTATTGAAGCATCCATCTTACATAAAACTGCTGTTTGAATTTTTAACCCTGCTATTTTGTCTTCTGTAAATGCTTGCTTGCTTAAATAATTAGGAAAATAAGACTACTCCCATTCCAGAGAGGCAATAAGCTATGCCCCAGACAGAGTTGTCAATGCTGGCACAGGCCAGTCCTTGAGATATGGTCTCATGGCCTCTTCCTAGCACACAAGCCTTCTTTCTCAGGAGGCCCAGAAGTCTCATTCCAAATTTGGGAGACAAAGTACAGGAAAAAGTATAAATAGAGCAAGTTTCCTCCATTTGAGTGGGCCCAGAATTTGAAGGACACATTTTTCTCTGGGCCTGCTCATAATTAAAATAAAATGTGACTCCCATTTCTCTAAGCATTGCTTGTTTTTTCTCCAGTCTTCTATAACATTAAGAGAATGATGTAATACCTCTAGAACCACTTACCTCTAGGAAACAGATTGCCCTGCCTTGGAAAAGTTTCATAGCATCTACAGTGAGAGTGTGCAATAGGTCTATTAGTCTTCAGAGAACCCCATCATTTCCAGAGGGGGAGCTTTTCAGTGGAATCCAGAATTTCCCTCTTGAATATCCTCAAAGACATAAGAGACTGAGGATCTTTACAAATTCCTGTACAAGATGCAAAAGGGTTAGACTGAATTCTGGTTCAAATGGACTTTCCATTAGACTTGAAAATTAAGGAAATATGAAGGAGAAATATTTGGCAAAGTGATACTTTTGGATTTTCAAATTAATGGATTCAAATAATTCTATTGAAGTATCTTATACATAAAAAAAATAGTGGTTTTGCTTGTTGATTGTAAACACAATAACTTCCTCTTCCTTCTTGCAGGTGTGAGGCAGTGTGCGAGCACATGCCCCAGCCTGTGAAAGCAGAGCTCACTGAAGGGACCATGACTGGACTGATTAAATGGTTCTATAGCTTCAAAGGTAAGTGCTGGCCCATGGGCCACATTTCCATTATCTGTCATGTGTTGTTAGGGCCATGCATGTAATCTGCCCTCTCTTATCAAGTGAATTACTATTTTCAGACATAGGTGGTTCATTTGACTATATAACCCTTTGTAAGGAACATATCTTTACAGTCACATTTATAATACTGAGATTGGGAAATAGTAAGAAACAGAAATATGATTCAAACTCATAATAGTGAATTTCCTACAGGTAAAGAAATGTCAAAAATGAGTAGTTTAATAAGTGTAACAATGTTCAGATTTAATGTTAATTATCCAATTTATATACAAAACTGTACATTTATTCAGTATATATAATTTTCAAATGTTAATAGCAACTTTTTGTGTGATATATAATATACTGGATCTTATTAATTTTCTTGTATTTTTACAATGATCATATAATTTAAAAATTTGAATTAATATATAAGGGTTAATAGAAGAAATATTTTTATAAACAATAAAGTAAAAGCACACCAAAATTTAGTTTATTTGTAATCTGAAGAGGTATGTGTTAAATGTCAAAATGCTGACAGCCCAGAGCAAGGACAGAGGACAGAGGGACTGGTGAGGGGTTTCGCAAACACCATTTTAAGAAACTATTAAACTGGACATAAATTGGATTTTCATTACTTTAACTAGAGAAATGCTTGACTCCTGGCAAATATTCATTTTTCTTCCAAAATCATGATGTGATTATTTAGAAGAAATGTTCTTCTGATCCTATTTTTTTTACAATGGAAAGCAATTCAGAGAATATTATTCATTGTCCGTTTTACTATGCAAAGTGAACTTGGAGACATGAGTCATTTTTTTCTTAATTCTCACCCAAGGAGACATACACAAATTTTTATTTATTATTGATTGAAGAGTCATGGAGAGGAAGAATGAAATGGAAACATCAATGATGAGAGAGAATCATTGATCAGCTGCCTCCTGCATGTCCCCTACTGGGGATCAAGCCTGCAACCCAAGTGGCCTGACTAGCAAAAGAACCTTGACTTCCTGGTTCATATGTCTACACTCAAACACTGAGCCACAAGAGCTGAGCTAAGGATATTTTTTACATTGATTTTTAGAGACAGTGGAAGGGAGGAAGGAGAGAAAGAATGAGAGAGAGGAACACTATGTACCCAGAGAGATGCAGGTGAAGGGGATGGAACCTGAAAACCAGGATGTGCCCTGGACTGGAATCAAACCCATTACCCTAAGTTGGTGAGCCAACACTTTGACCACTGAGTCACACCGGCCAGGGTGAGATGAGTCTTATATTTGACCCTAAACATTTTAATTTCAAAAATTATCCAAATATCTGTTAGGGATTTGGTTGTTCTGTACATGTGTTGGTCACTTCTGTCCTTTATTACATGTGACAACCAACATTGCTCATGTTGCTGTGACCTCATAATAAAGTAACATCTTGAAAGATCAAGATTTCCATCAGGACTTCTATTTTCAATGCATCCACGTGATTTATTTTATTTTATTTTTTGCAGATAATACCAGTCTGTATTATGGATGTTGTCACGGCCATGCCTTCCTTCAGGGAGAATTGATAAGCCTGTATGTTGGATGTTGTCTTAAAAGAGTACCACTTTCCATTCCACAATCTGAATGTTTTCTTTACTGGGAGGCTAAGACTTTTCTCTCCGGGAAACATTACTGGGAGATAGACATGGGAGACACTTGGGATTGGGCTTTAGGAGTCTCTTGTGATGATTGGGTACAGGAGAATATACATCTCCATAAGGCATTCTATCTTCTTGGCTGTGCTAAAACGGACATGCACCACAATGTCTTCAGCACTTTCCCACCTTTACTGCAATATGTGCCCAAACCTACTGGTCGAGTAGGGGTATTCCTGGATTATGAAGGTAGAAGTGTGACCTTTGTAAATGTCGTACAAAGTTCCCTAATATGTAGAATATCCTCTTGCTATTTCTCTCCCCATCTCAGGTTTATCTATTGCTGTAGTCACTTCTGACTGGAAATAGACTGGGAATCTTTCTAGATACTTAGGACCTTCAATATCTAAGGTAGCTCCTAGTGCACTATCAATAAAGGCAAATATGTTGCACTTTTTTGTTTTAAATTCCCTTTTATCTCCCGAATATCTATTTATTGTATTATTAAATACTAGAGGCCCAGTGCATGAAATTCATGCACTGGGGAAGGAGGACATACTCTCAGCCCAACCTATACCTTCTCCAATCTGAGACATCCCTCTCACAATCCAGGACTGCTGGCTCCCAACTGCTTACCTGCCTGCCAGCCTGATCACCCCCTAAACACTCCCCTAATAACAAGAACAATGCTTAACTGCTCCCCTGTCAGCCAGATTTCTTCCAATTGCCCTCTCCTGCTGGCCTGATTGCTCCAAACTACCCTCCTCTGCTGGCCCAGTTATCCCCATCTGCCCTCCTCTGCCAGTCTGGCCTCGTAAATGCCCTCCCTTGCTTGCCTGGTCATCCCCAGCTGCCCTCCCCTGCAGGCCTGGTTGCCCCTAACTGCTCTGCCATGCTGGCCTGATCATCCACAACTACCTTTCCCTGCCAGCCATCTTGTGGTGACCATCTTTGACCAAATGGGGGTGGCCAACTTGTGGGAGGACATGAGGGTCAGTTTATTACTTTTTTATTATATTGGATAATAACCTTCAAAACATATGTATTGGTTTGTGCTATACTCAGGTTAGCAAAATCATCACCTATGGTGCATGGCATAGAATAAGTTTTCTCTTTTTTACTTTATTTGTGAACTATAATGAGGAAATATAATTAGAGATGACAGGGGTGTGTGCAATCTTAAAATCAATGCAAGAGAGCAGGCATCATTCATTCATTTTCCAAACAGACATGGTTGTAGAGACACAATGGCAAAAATTTAATACCCCCCCCAGACACACACATGCACATTAATGGCAATTCTAATTTAGCTTCAGCTAACTATATTCTACATGTTCTTCATTTAATAATCCATAGTTTGAAGTGACCTTACTTAATACCCTGTGCTGTGCATTCCTTTGTAATTCTCACCACAGTGATATACACTTCAGTGTTATCCATATTCTCTACTAGATGGAAATTCACAGGATGTTCAGACCAGTACTCTCTTCATCTTCCTTGGTATGTCTGTTTAGAGCTACATTTACTCATATATTATACTGTCTATATGTTAAGTACCTAATGCTATATCAACATCTTCATGTTTCAATATCACTCCCTAGCTTTTGCTCTATTAGTCTAGCTGTGAAGCCCTGTGTCATTTCCCTACACCGTTCATACAATTCACCCTCTCTATAGCTGTAATTAATCTGTTGATTAAAAACTTCAATGAATACTTAGTCTTAATTTTTGTATTTTTAAAATTTACATAAATTCTATTTTTCAATATGATGGGAACCATCTGCATAATTTTTAGTTGTATGAAGACTCAAATTCAAAATAAGATAGCATTCAGATAATTAGAACATTCATGTAATTAGAACATTAACTGAACATCATTATTCATCATCCATTTTATTGATTATATGCTTTGGTTCTTCCCTTATGTTTGAAATAATAGCAGGTGAAAGAATACATGAGTGTTTATAAATAAAAAGCTTTTACCATATTTTAATTTTAATAGCTAATGGTGGTTTTTATAGGGTTTTATTACTGGAAATTTTGTTTCTCTTTAAGATTTTATTTTGCTTTTTGTAATGTACAAATTGCTTTCATAAAAACACACACAAATAAAAAGTATACACTAAAAACTTTCAATTTTCTCATCACTGGTGGTGTTTTATTCATGTGTTTAGGTGAAAAGTGATTAATCTATAAAAAGTACTAGGGTACATTGTCTTATTAGATTTTAAAAAGAGTAATTTTATTGTGCAAAAATGAAATAATAAAAATAAGTGAAAATGTGCTGATCACTTTTTAATGGAAAGTATCAGTTTTTAATGGAAAGTAACAGTTTTTAACGGAAAGGTGATTTTTCTATTATCTATAAACACCAAGCACAGCCATCATAGATATCCCCATCCACAGACATCCACAGACAGTAACTTGAGGCCTCTTTCGGTAATCTGATCCACTTCTGGCTAGGATAACAAAACCTTAGCTACCACCCAGTAGCAGGTGACAGTGCTGAGAAGAAAGAGACACAAACCCGGGTTGACCCCTGGAGAATTTCCTGTGGTGGGTCTGCAGCCAGGAGCCATAGCCCCATGCCACCCAGAGACAGGAGTGGGAGGTGCCCAGGTGTTTGATGCTGGCTCCTCCCACTGCAGAACCCAGCAAAGGAACCTGAGCTTCATTTCTCTGTGGAGCTGCTGGTAGAGCTGTGATGTGAAGGGTACAAGGGTTACCCTGAGGACAATCTGGTTGAAATTCCACTCCTCCTCTGAACCCAAACATCCCACCACCACCACCAAGAGTTTTGGTCCTTTTTCTCCTCCTGGTGCCTGCCTCTCCCAGGCTGCTGGGGATCCATTCCCTACACCATCCCTGGCTGTGGCCAAGCTGTCCTCTCTGATGAGTTCTTCTGATCACTATGACTACAACCTGGATGGTCCTTAAGTGTCTTTACTGTTCCATTAGGAATGACAGATGCCTATAAATGGAGCTGCTCTGGCTGCTGATCCTGGGGAGCTGCAGGAGCCTTATAAGCCCTCTCTTCCCTTTCCTGGGACTGAGCTGTGTCCACCTCACCACACTTCTCACTCAGTGGGTGGTTTAGGAAACCTTCTCAGAGGCCCTAGTCAGCCAGCCAGGGCAGGACCATCTCTGTCTGTATCAGAACAGCCCAGTGGTAACTTCAAAACCTTGTATCCACATATTATTTAACCCAACAGCATGGTCTCCTGCAATCTTTCCAATAGAATTTTTCACAAACACGGATATTTACAAAAGGATGCATTCTGTAGCATTTTTCAGTGGATGAATAAATAAACAGGAAATAACTTAAATGTTCTAAAATCTGGGATATCATTTCATAAACTATACCACATATTATTAACCCAAGATATGAAAATATTTTGTAATTACTAATTTAGTCCATGATATTTTGTATGTTTTTAATTAATACATTTTATTAATATTCTAAAACAAATGAATCCATATGACAAGCCAAACCAGTGCCACATAACTCACAGTACTGAATGATATTAAATTTAAAAAAAGCTCACTTATGTCAGGTTCACGGTTTGTAATGACCTTAGAGGTCAAAATTTCAACTTATTACCAATAAAATCAGAGGAGTTTATTACTATAATAAACAATTCACTGAGTTTGAAAAAGTCTATATAGGACATTTCACTGTGTAGATGATACTGCATGGTGATTCTGTACCTGAATTTGTTTTTCTTAGATATCATGACACTCAACCTAAGGATGGTTTCTGACTGTCAAGGTGGCCCAGCAGAAGGAGCATGATGGGACTGAGGGGCAGCCATCTTGAAGCTTATCCACACCTTCTCTCTCTCTCTCTCTCTCTCTCTCTCTCTCTCTCTCTCTCTTTTTCTCTCTCTCTCTTTTAAATATATTTTATTGATTTTTTACAGAGAGGAAGAGAGAGGGATAGAGAGTTAGAAACTTCGATGAGAGAGAATCATCGATCAGCTGCCTCTTGCACAGCCCCTACTGGGGATGTGCCCACAACCAAGGTACATGCCCTTGACTGGAATCAAACCTGGGATCTTTCAGTAAAAGTTAATACCCTGTTATTATTTTAATATTTTTATTAGTTTTCAGAGAGGGAGATAGAGTAATAGAAACACCAAAAAGGAGAATCATGGATTGGCTGCCTTCTGCATGCCCCAAACTGTCCCAGCAACCCAGAAATATACCCTTGATCAGAATCAATCCTGAACCCTTTAGTCCACAGGCCTACACTTCATCTAAGGAACTAAACCATCTAGGGCTGCAGGCTATTAATTTTTAAATGCTTTTAACAAATAATCTTACCTAATAATAAACATTTAAATTGACCCCACCTCTGCTATGCCCATAGCCAGTCAGAGTAAGTATGCAAATTAACCAAACAAAAATGGCAGTTAATTTGCATACAGACTTGGGTTGGGTCCTGGGAACCTCTTCAACACCAAGGTCACTCCCACCTGAGCATTGGAGGGAAGGGGCCAATCCTGTGATCTGAACAGTGGGGGGCCCCCTTCCTAAGCCTCCTAAAGCCTTTGCCCCAGGATTTAGGCTTGGGAAGGGGCTAAGCTTGGAATCAGAGGGTCAGGGAGTAGTTGGGGGGTGCCTCCCAAGCCTATAGCCTGGAGCAGAGGCTTTAGGCTTAGGAGGCTTTAGGCTTGGGCAGGGCCAGAGCCTGGGATCAGAGGGAAGTGGAAAAAAAAAATCAATGGAAACATATCCTCAGATAAGAATAAAAAGAAAAGTAAAGAAAGAAATGTCATATCCTATGAAAGACACATCTTGAAAATGCCTAAAGAAAGTTGTCATTTTTTTATGGTGAAGGGACTTAGAGTCTGTGTTGATGAAAACACCTTGGCGACTGTGGTGGCTGCCAGTGGCAGCAGCAACGGGGTGATGGGGCTGGCACTTCCCCCTGATCAGCCTGGTTGCCTCTCACAAAGGGAGGCCAGACTGCAGCTTCTTAGATCCACGTTCAAAGGGGAGCTGGCCTAAGCCATTAGTAGGACATCCCCTGAGGACTCCCAGTGTGTGAGAGGGGACAGGCTGGGCTGAGGGAGCCCCCTCCCATGCATAAATATCGTACACTGGGCCCCTAGTTTCTTATAATTAAATTGACAGCTTTTTTTTTTTTTTTTAACTAATTCACTGTTATTTTTAACAAATTTTAGGGAATAGGAAATATGTTGAAAAAAACACTAGACATTTTGCTGACATAAATAAATATTACATGTATACAACTATAGTCAGCATACTGAAATCCAGGGATCACTGCTTCTAAACAATGTTCAGCAAATGATTAGCACATGGTCATACCACTTTCTGAGCTGTAATTGGTTGTGCTGGCTAATCATCCCGGGGTGCTAAGCCACATCCCTTCTGTGTGCATTTGTTACTCGTGCTGATCGTTAATACACACATTTTATAGACTTCTTCAGTATAAATTTAAAATTATTGTAATACACATAGGAAACTTTTCTGTGAAATCAAACTTTCATACATAGCTAATTTTTATTTATTTTCCTTTTTAAATTTTTTTTTTTACCTGAGGACATTATTCTATTGGATTTTAGAGAATGGAAGAGAGAGCAAAAGGAGAGAAACATCCATGTCACAGAAGTAGATTGGTTGGATGTTTCCTGCATGCCCAGGACCAGAATCCAGACATGGGAGGAGCCTGCAACCAACGTAAATGTCCTTGACCAGAATGGAAACAGAACCTTTTGGTCCTTAGGCCAACACTCTATCCCCTGCACTAAAACAACTAGGGCTGTATAATTAATTTTAATTACAGGGACTTTTCTACATAGGTGAAAACAGGTAAGCTAAAAGAACTTTTATTTTTAACTTACAAAGAGATAGGATGGATTATTTCATTAATTAATGAATTCAGCAAACATCCAAAACTTTGGCAATATTTTACTGTGTTGCTCTAACCGGTTTGGCTCAGTGGATAAAGGGTCGGCTTGTGAACTGAAGGATCCCAGGTTCAATTATGGTCAAGGGCATATACCTTAGTTATGGGAACATTCCCAGAAGGGGGTGTGCAGGAGGCAGCTGAATCAATGTTTCTCTCTCATTGATGTTTCCAACTCTCTATCCCTCTACCTTTCTCCCTGCAAAAAAATCAATAAAATATATTAAAAAATAGTTTACTGGCTGGGACCGGTTTGGCTCAATGGATAGAGCGTTGGCTTGGGGACTGAAGGGCCCTGGGTTTGATTCTGGTCAAGGGCATGTACCTTGGTTGCGGGCATATCCCCAGTAGGGGGTGTGCAAGAGGCAGCTGATCAATGACTCTCTCTCATTCATGTTTCTAACTCTCTATCTCTCTCCCTTCCTCTCTGTACAAAAATCAATAAAATATATTTTAAAAAATAGTTTACTGTGTTTATTTGGAACTATTTTAACTATGTTCTGTTATGTAGGAAGTGCTTTGATTATTGATATAATTTTATTACTATTATTTTAATTCTCACCTGAACATATTTTTCCATTGATTTTTGAAAGAGTAGAGGTTAGGGCGTAAGCAGAGAGAGAACAAGAGAGAAAGAGAAAAATGGAGAGAGAGAAACATACAATTGAGAGTGACACAGTCTACGGCCATACCACTCTGAACGTGCCCGATCTCGTCTGATCTCGGAAGCTAAGCAGGGTCGGGCCTGGTTAGTACTTGGATGGGAGAGTGACACATAGATTGGTTGCCTTCTTTACATGATCAGAGCAGGGCAGGGGATCAAATATTCAATCAACATGCTTGACCTTTACTTGGACTCAAGTCCTGGGCTGATGCTCCAACCACTGTGCCCAAAAAACAGGGCTGTTTTCATATTTTAATGTTAGAGTACATTGGCCACTATTCTTTATTCTTAAATTCTCACCCAATAGCATTTTTATGAGAGAGAGAGAGAGAGAGACAGAGAGACAGAGAGAGAGAAACAGAGAGAGAAAGAGGGAGGAAGAGAGAGAGAGAGAGAGAGAGAGAGAGAGAGAGAGAGAGAGAAAGAGAGAGACAGAGAGAGAGAAAGAAGGAGGGAGGAAGAGAGAGAGAGAGGAAAAGAGAGAGAAAGAGAGAGACAGAGAGACAGAGAGAGAGAGAGAGAGAGAGAGCGAAGGAGGGAAGAAGAGAGAGAGAGAGAGAGAGAGAGAGAGAGAGAGAGAGAGAGAGAGAGAGAAACATTATGTGAGAATGTGAGAGAGAATGATTGATAGGTTGCCTCCTGCATTCTCTCTAAACTTGGGTTACAGGCTTGATCCCCAGTGGGTGGCATAAAGGAGGCAGCCATTCAATCATTCTCTCTCATCATTGATATTTCTATCTCTCTCTCCCCTCCATGCCTCTCTAAAAAAATGAATGAATTAAAAAAATTGCTTCTATGTCCTGCCTTGGATGTGGTCGTGGCCTTGACATCACAGATATTGTTAACATGTTAAAATTAACAGACAAATTAGCCATCTGGTGCTCCCTGCAAGTGTCCTTAAGTGAAGCTTTCCCTTGACACCACTTCTATCCAGCCTGCTGCCTGCTTCCATGGCAGTTACTTTGAAAATCACTTCGGTCTCCTTTAACTACTTGGTTTATGACTCACTGTAACAAGATGCACCTCAATGGGGGAAAAAGACAAAGACAGAATACTTTTTAAAAATATATTTTATTGATTTTTTTTACAGAGAGGAGGGGAGAAAGACAGAGAGTTAGAAACATCGATGAGAGAGAACCATCGATCAGCTGCCTCCTGCACACCCCCTACTGCGGATTTGCCCACAACCAAGGTATGTGCTCTTGACCAGAATCGAACCCGGGATCCTTCAGTCTGCAGGTTTATGCTCTATCCACTGAGTCAAACCGGTTTTGGCAAGACAGAATATTTTTAAATCAATAATTTATATCTGGACTCTGCCAATACTTGCTATTTAAGCCTGAATGCATCCTATCCCTGATATATTTCTCCCTACATAAGCCAGCTCTTGGAATACAGAGATTTTGAAAGAAATGGGAATTGTTACTTTGACTCTAAACCTTTCATAAGAAATGCGTATATATACTTAAAGTAGATGATTTTAGTAAGTTTGTACAGATATGATTTTTAAAAATGGTCTTTAACTCCAAAAGCACAATTACTCTCTCCTAGGGACCCATAATTGTTCAAAATAAAATCAAAGACTATTTTTCCTCATATTTATTAACCAATTTTTCTAGCACCAACTTTTCCTCAATGAAGCACAAGAATTTACTTATTAAGAAAATATAAATTACTCCATCCCAGCCAGTGTTGATCAGTGGTTGGGCATCAACCCAAACCCCAGAGCTTACTGCTTGGATGCCTGGAGAAGGCACTTGCCTATGTTGTAGGTTGCACCCCCAGTGGGAGATGTGCAGGAGGCAGCCAATCAATGTTTGTCTCTCATTGATGTTTCTTTCTTTTTACCTCTCCCTACTCTTTGAAAAAATTTAAAAAAACACACATATCACAAATGTAACAGCAAATAAATAAATAAAATGATTAGTTGAACTCTATAAAAAATAAAAGATTAAAAAATAGTTCTGGAATATAATTAAAGTTAAATTGCATTAAATTACATGACATAATGAAAATCAAGCTCAAATATCTTAAGCCAAGTGAGAGACTTGCATTGAGTGTTAGCTGTGGTATTAGCGCCTTCAGGACCCAGCACCTGGAGCTATAGATTTGGGAGAAATACCTGAAACTCAAGCTACTTGGAAAAGGAAGGGTGTCAGTAGAAGAGGGATTGTTCTTTATGTAGAAGAAAAGGGGTCAGGAGGGAGATGGAGTTGGTTAAATAGTTAAAAATCATTTCTCCAGGTTGTGGGAGCTTTCCTGTGTCTGCTTTCCACGTGTGTCACATGCCTACCAAGCCTGTTCTGCTCTAGACACAGAATCACTGAGTCACAACCTGAGGCACATGTTGCTTAGACCTCTGTGTCTCCAGGGCAGAGGAGTAAACTCTTGATTGTCTTCCCTCAGAAAAACGGGCTCAGACCTCCCACAAAACTTCCAGAAAGAGCTCAAGTGTGCCATCTGCCTGAATCACTGTACAGACCCAGTCACCATGGGCTGTGGGCACAGCTTCTGTTGTTTGTGTCTCTATGTATCCTGGGAGAAAGCAGCAAGCCCTCCCTGTTGTCCTGTGTGCAGGGAACCATCAGAGCAGAAAAACCTCAAACCCAATATTATCCTGAAAAATCTGGTGTCCATGGCCAGAAAAGCCAGTCTGAGGCATTTCCTGAGCTCTGAGGACAATAGGTGTGGGCTGCACCAGGAGACAGAGCAGATCTTCTGTGAAGACCACAGGAGCCTGCTGTTTGCACTGCTCCAGCCCTCAGGAGCAGGAGGCCCACAGACACTGCTCCATGGGAGAGGCTGCTGAGGAACACAGGTGAGTGGTGCCCCTCAAAGCACCTTGAATGCTGGAGGAGAGTACAGCAAAGAGATGAGGATTCAATCTTCTTTTTTCTGATTGTATTGATACGTATTTCAGAATAGATAAAGATTTTTTAGAAAATGCACAGGTTTACCTGTCTTCATGGACATTGCAATTAAATATGGAAATGCCATTTGACCCAGTGATCTGACTTCAAATAATGTATCTTAAGAAAACTGAAGACAGAAAGAATGCATGGTTCATGGCAGCATAGTGTACAACAGCTAAGATTCTGGAAATGCCCAAATGCCCATCAGTAGATGAGTGGATAAAAAAGCTGTGGCACATTTATACCATGGAATATGAGGCAGCAGAAAAAAAAGCATTAGAGCCAAAACCGGTTTGGCTCAGTGGTAGAGCATAAGTCTGCGGACTGAAGGGTCCCGGGTTCGATTCTGGTCAAGGGCATGTCCATTGGTTGTGGGCACATCCCCAGTGGGGGATGTGCAAGAGGCAGCTGGTCGATGTTTCTCTCTCATCGACATTTTTAGCTCTCTATCCCTCTCTCTCTTCTCTGTAAAAAAATTAATAAAATATATTTAATTAAAAAAAGTGGTAGGATCTTTTCCACTCTGACACAGCCTGGAGGGTACTTGAGAAGAATATACTAAGAAAAAATAAGCCATTCAGGAAAGACAAGTATCACATGATCTCATTAATAGGTGGAATGTAATTTTTCAAAATAAACTGATGGACAGATTGGTTCCAGAGACATAGAAGCATGAAAAAGAGTGTGGAATCATGGACGGATGACAGGGGAGGGTCCTGGGTAGGAAGTGATCAACCAAAGAACTAGTCGGCATATATGCATAAGCCATGGACACAGACAATAGGGTGATGAAGGCCTGGGACAGGGCCGGTTTGGGCTGGTGGGGATCAATGAGGAATAAAAGGGGGCATATTTAATACTTTCAACAATAAAGATGACAAAAGGAAACCATGATGGCAATGACAGACACACATATCCTGCCCTTGCCTTTCCCCTTTGTGACCTCTCACCAGGGCCCTGCTTGCTGGGAGTAGGGCTTTCCTGAGCTCCCCTGTTTCTGAGGACTGGTTTCTTGGTTTATACCTAGGAAGCTCCAAGTAGAGGGCGTGGGGAGGAGAGAACTCTCCAGGCACCTGCTGGTTCCTGGTCTTCACCTCAGTCAGGCTGAGTGGCCTCTGGGCATTTCTCCCCTCATGCCCTGGTGTCCTGGCAGCTGCATTTTTCTGTGGTGAGAGGGCTGATGGAGGCTAACCTGTGCCCAGGGCTTTGTGGGGAACCCAGACCTAAACTCAGATGCCTCTGCAGGCACTGGCTCCTGCCCATCTTCTGCTCTGAGCTGCTCTTTCCTGTCCACATGAGGCCATAATCACCATCAGCCTTCCAAGGCTTCCTTGCCATCTTACTGGGTTCTTCATATCAGTGCTTTGTCATTGGCTGAGGTATCTCTAGGGTTGGAATAGAGGAGGAACTCTGAGCCCCTTTGCAGTGCACACCTCCACTCACTGCTCCCTGGTACTTCTAAGCTTTTTGCCATGACCCCACTCACCTCCAAGGAAATGTTTGCAAAAAGGCTGTGCCACCATAACCATATCTCCCTTCTCTCCAGTCATACCACCCAGTGTGTATACAAGGTTTTCCTCTGCTTTAGGATTTCTAGGAGTCATGACTAAACAGAAGACTTCTAGTAGTAAACTCTGAGAGAACTAAACAAACTTGTTTATTAACTTGGCATGGAAAAAAAGAATATGGAATAATAATCATGAAAATTTTGTAGAGAAAGGACTTGATATAGTACTGTATAGCTATATCACATAAAACACTATATTATTGGCAAATATATATATTCTCCCTTAGCTTTACCCTTTGAGAATATAATGAGTGCAGTCTCCTGAGGAGCCTCCAAGATTCCTTGGCTCCTCCAGTCCGTTCTACACTTGACCTTTTGTAAGCTCCTGGACAACCTCTCATTTACTCCCTAAAGTCCCTCCTTGTCCCTGGGCCATGGCTGCTCCTGAAACTTTCCAGGGTTAGTGGAGCCAAAGGGTTTTCCTCAGCCCCTTTTGAGATCCAGTCCTTGGGCAATGTGAGCTGTTTCCTCTCAAAAGTCCCAGCAGCTGGTTTCTGGGGTGTTGGCCCTGAAAGAGCTGGGATCTCTGTTCCTTTGGCCCACATTCAGGTAACTCCCTTGCAGGACAGACTCAGGAAAATGGGGATTTCTCTGGTTTTGCTGCAAGGTCACCCTTATTTAGGCCTTGAACTGGATTTCTTGATGCAAGGACCCCACTTGTAGCTAGATGCTGGAATCAGGGACAGTACCTAACCTCTTAAACTGGGCAGTGATCTACCTTGGACCACAGTATGTTGGTGAGATTTATGCACTGCCTGTGTGTTGCATTTGTTTTTATTATTTTGTCTCATGGTATTCCACTCTAAGATTGTATCACCACTTGCTCATTCCATGCGGGAAATGTCTAAGCAGGGCTTCAGCCAATTTTTGTTGGATTGTTTCTCTTCCTTTTGCTGACTTGTATGACTATTTTATATAATCTAGATATTAACCCCATCTCAGAGGAAACATTTACAAATATGTTCTCCCATACCATGGGTTCCTTTTTCATTTAGATGGTGATTATTTTGGTGTGCAGAAAGTTTTTTATTTTGACCTAGTTCCATTTGTCTATTTTCTCCTTAGTTTGTGTTGCCCAATAAGTAAGATTTGGAAACAACACAAGTGGCCATCAATAGCCAAATGGATAAAAAACAGCTGTGAGTCATTTACACAATGGAATACTACTATACAGCTGTAAAAGGGATCTCTTAAACTTTAGGGCATGAATGGACCTGCAGAACATTATGCAACATTAAATCAGCCAACTTTTTGCATTTAATGTTACTTTTTCAGACACCCATGTCATCTATTATTGTACTTCCTTATGAAAGTTTAGAAATAGACAAAATCCTGAGAATGTAGTCTATGGCATGCAGCATGAGTGATGGTATTCCCAAACTGAGTAAAGCACAAACTGATACTTATGTTTTGAATGTTATCATATTTAATAATACATTAAATGGGTTTTCATGACATAAAAGGAAACTAAAAACAAAAATGTATAACACAGTTGTCTTAATCGATAGTGTATTAGGAAAACTTATTTCTTATATACTGGAGTTCCCTGCCATATACAATGATTCCTAATCTATTTCTAGTTAAAACTGACTAAAGCAACAGATAGGCCTGAGACAGGGAGAGAAGGAGCAAGAAGAAATTTTATATATGAGGGAACTTTGAGCAACATTTATAAATGTCACACTTCCACCTTCATGATACAGGAATATGCCAACTCAGCCAATAGTTTAGGGCATATATTGCAGTAAAAGTGGGGAGATGGTGAAGACATTGTGGTGGATGTGGGTTTTAGCATAGCCTGGAAGAAATTCATATTCTTCTCTTTGGAATTTTCACCACAGACTCCAAAAGCCCAATCCCAAGGTTCTCCCACTTCTATCTCCCAGAGGTAAAAGTCTGAGCACCCCGGTCATGAAAACACTCAGATCCAGGAGAGACATTTGTGCCCCTTGAGAACCACATCCCATACAGAGGCTTATCAAACCTCCAGGTAGGAAGACAAAATTATTAGGTCCCCCTGGCTGCAAAGTGAGAGTCTCTGCAAAAAGAAAAAGAAATCATGTGGACGCATTGCAAATGAAATCACTTTATTATGAGGTCACAACAGCAAGAGCAGTTTTGGTTGTCACATCTAATAAAGAAAAGACCACAACATCTGTAAAACAAGCAAATCCCTAAAGACACACATTTGAACATTTTTAAAATTTACATGTTCATGGTCCAATATAAGATGCATTTCACCCTGGCCATTGTCTCAGTGTTTAGAGCTCTGGCTCAGACATGAAGGGTCAGGTGTTCGATTCCACTCAAGGGTACATATCTGGGTTGCAGTTTCCACCCCTTGCAATGCATCTGTCTGGGAATTGCATTTTTTTTCTCTTTCTCTGAGTCTCTGTCTCCCTCCCTTTTTGCACTCTCTCTAAAAATTAATGGAAGAAAATATCCTTAGCCCAACCAATGCTGCTCAGTTGGTGAGAGTCAACTTATGAACCAGGAGGTCAAGGATTCATTGGTGGTCAGGACACATGCCTCTGTTGTGGGCTTCTTTTCCAGTAGGGAACAGGCAGGAATCAGCTTATCAAAGATTCACTCTTATCACTTAGGTCCCTCTCAGTCCTTTCCCTTTGACTCTAAAATCAATAGATACATTTCAAAATATGATCTCTGTAAGGTAAATAATCAAAGAAAAATCTGGAGCTGAGATGCAGTTTTCCCCCTAAAAACTCCACAGATTTCGCTGTCTATCCGGTGCAAATTGGCAGCAATTATGGCTTCTGCTTCTGGAAAGTCAAAGAAGTCTTAAAACTGCCAGGATCTCAGGACTGCTTCAGACGCTTGCGTGGGGGTCCCAGACAGCGGCCCTGTGCTGAAGCCAGAGAGCGGTATAGCCCAGTCACCAAGCTTGTATTGGATGCTATCTTCTCTTGCCACACCTCAGTCTCCACAACATCCTCAGCATGAGAGTTGATGAAATGCACTGCCTGAGTTTTCAATTGATCTGCGCTGTGGAGGTCAGCCAAGGTGAGCATTTCTGCAGCATTCTCCACAGACAGCTGACTGCTGAGGGCTTCCTCACACATGACCTTCAAACGCTCCAGGGCATACTTGTCAGCAGCTGCCAGCAAACCATCAGCCATCTTGTCCAGGTTGGGAGCCTTCCCCGTGTAGATGAAGCACATCATGTCCTTAAACACTTCAGGCTCCATGTCAATGATTTCCACCAGTTTGGTTTTGCTCTCCTGCATTACATGTCCAAACATGGCCCTAAACACTGGGGACCGAGCTGCTAAGATAGCTTTGTGAGCCTGGAATTCCTGGCCAGCCACACGAAAGCAACAGTCTGTGAACCAGGAATTCTCCCAAAGTCCTCTTAGCTCATCGGCCAGCTGGTACTCGGGAACCTTCGCCATCTTCCTGTGATTCTGGCCAGAAATGTTGACAGAATCTTGCACCACACTAACCTCACAGAAGAGAGTCAGCTTGTCATCAGGGAGAAGACTAGTGTCTTCAACATCCAAGAGAATATCTCTAGGGATGAATTTTTTGAACCCCCAGTTGTTTTCTCCTGCAAACCTAAATGCTCTCTGACTCTTTACTTCTTTGGCTACTTCTCCCTTGTCATTCAGGAGAAAGAATTTGAATTTTGCCCAAAGTTCACTCTTTGGACAGCTGAGCAGTATCAGGTAAAGTGACACATAATCTTTGCTTTCTTCACCTATGCCTTTTGGGTATACTCTCAAACACCATTTCAGTTGATCATTGGCTTCTGATGAAAAGGTTGAACTTTCAATGAATTCACCCACTTCCTGCCTGCAAAAGCTAAAGTTACTGATGGTCCACATGTGGGAGAACTTCACTACCTGGATCTGTGTATGACTCCTGCTGTCAGCTACAGGGCCACTGGACATTTCTGCCAGAGATGGAGGACTTGGAACCCTTGACATTACAAGTTTGAAGGGTTGTTTTCTAACACCTACTGGCAATATGATACTAAAATAAAAAAAAAATAATGAAATGATTTATTATAGCAAATATAAATATATTACAAGGGCTCAAATTCCCAATATTTGAAATTTGGATGTCATTACAATTAACTACTCCATCTACTTCTATAGTTAGAGAAGATCCCAGAGCGTTAAGTTGAAAATATTTGTAATAAGATAAAGTAGGCAGTTTTTGAGATATTTACTAAAAAAATAAAAACATATTCACTGTAAATATCATACTCACCAAAATGTACTCTGAGTTCTCCCAACTCTGTAAGTTCTGTCGATAGCAGGGTCCGTAGGAATTCTCTTCAGTCACCTGGCAGCTCCAACTTCAGTCAGTCTACCTGGAAGAAGTGAAGTGGGCTCTGTACAGATGGGGCTTTTATATCCCTACCTCAGGCCACACCCACTTGCTGAGATTGGCTGAAATTCACAAAAGGAAGTGACCACTTTGAATGGATTATGCAGATTGTGATCTGATTAAAGTTACAACATAGAAAACAATGCCTGGGGGCTGACAGCCTAACAGAATGTAAATGTGTTTTGCTGTAAGATACATAAAACTTTTCAATATGCAACACAGTACTAACTAGAGTTACTATCTTACAGATGTAGAGAATTCTTATTAACAGATGTGACATGCTACATGCATTTTTTTGAAACCCATTATAAGTTAACAAGTTATTGATGCCACCTCCATATGAATTACTTCCCACATTATCAAATGTTTTGGAATATAAGTCCTGTTTTTAAAAATCTATGAAAATAACATTATTAGAGGAAAGAAAGCTATCAGAATTAATAATATTAGCTCAATGCCGAAACCAGTTTGGCTCAGTGGATAGAGCATCGGCCTGCGGACTGAAGGGTCCCGGGTTCGATTCCGGTCAAGGGCATGTGCCTAGGTTGCGGGCACATCTCCAGTAGGGGGTGTGCAAGAGGCAGCTGATCGATGACTCTCTCTCATCGATGTTTCTAACTCTCTATCCCTCTCCCTTCCTCTCTGTAAGAAAATCAATAAAATATATATTTAAAAAATAATAATAATAATATTAGCTCAACATGATTGCATGATTAGAAATTCTCCTGAAATCTATAATTCATGAAGTTAGGAAGAAATGACATCAGTGAATTTCCTCTAAACAATAAAAAAAAAAATTTGAAAGGAAATTTAAAGTCCATTTTATAGGATCAGAAACTGAAATTCATGAAAATAAATCTAATAAATGTCATGTAATTCTGTGTATATAAACTATTAAACCCTATTGAAAGAAACATAAGAAAGAACTATGAGTCCTCTAGATGGGAATATCCCATATTTATGGATTGAAACACATAATATAGTAACTATGGCCAAAGTCACCAAACAGACCAATAAGTTTCAATAACTTAAAAAATGTGTGTGCATATACATGTGTATGTAATTTAGAAGTTGAATTTTAAATGTGTGTGTGACAAGGACTATTCTAAGATGTTTTAGTCAATAAAGGAGAGAGTCAGACCATGCTAAAAATGAATTACCATTGTAGGCATTATCAAGTCAATTGCTTTCATATCTACATAGCTTACATATAACTGCTTCCATATTGTGGGGCTGAATATTTGTGTAAAGAAAATATAAACTGTCCTAGGAACAGTGTATAAAGGTCTGTGTAAGAAGACAAGTCTCAACTTTTTATTCCTTCATATAGTGACGTTCAGTTTATATAAGATACCTTAACCTAGGCAGCTGCAAAGGATTTAGAATCTCAGTAAATCACAAGCTCATTCTTTACTCTTCACCTACTACCTAAAACTATTCATAGACTTAAAAGGCCTTTGGGAGATGATTATCTTATCAGGCTGGAGCCCTCAGGAATAGGATTTGGACCATTAAGAAGGAGACTCCAGAAAACTACCTCACCTCTCCTAATTGGTAAAGACTGAAGGAGAAGACAGCTGTGTATAAGACAGGAAATAGGCCTTGCCCAGAAACAGAATCAGCCAGCATCTTGACCTTTGACTTATCAGCCCACAGAACTGTGAGAAATATATTGATGTTGTAAACCATGCATCCAACAGTCTTTTTGATATAGAAGTACAAATAGGCTAAGACAATGTCCTTAGTAGCCATCCATATGAATTAACTACTTTAGTGAATTAGCTACTCAAGTCCTTTAAATTGTACAAGAATCATTGGATGTTTGGTCTTCTTTTGAATTGTAAGAGTTCTTTGGATGCAAATTCTTTATGAACTATATGTATTGTAAATATGTTTCTATCTATAGGTTATCTTTTTGTTTTTATTAAAAAACTTAAAAAGTGAAAGAAAGCCTAGTAAGATGACAGGCAGGGAATTTCACCTTGTCTATTTAAACATGTACATATATGCATGTACACACAGCAGCTCTCCTGTGGCTGAGAATCCATAGTCCTTCCTGGTTGCTGCAGAATGGAGAAGCCAGGGCAGAAGCAAGCTGTCAGAGTCTTGGCTTGCTGTGACCTGATTTGTGGTCCAGAATGTCAGCATTCTCAAGCACCACTCACCTCATCTATACTTAGGGTTCTGCCACCTCCCACTTGAGGATGGCAAGACCACCTGGAGTTTACTGAAAGGAACATTAGGGGGCTGGGCCTTTCTGTGCCTGGAGAGTTATGAAGGTTGTTGGTGGTATTTGCATATAGGATGTGAATAATCTTTCAGTTTAAAAAGGGGAATCTGTCATCCTAATATTAGTCGTGTTTGTGAATTACAGTTATCTTTTTTTCTTGATATCTAATGTGACTAGTAATAATTCAAAGTGCTATTTTTGTTTTATTTGTTTTTATAATCCTCAAATGGGGATATTTTCACATTTATTTTTTAGAGAGTCGAAAGGATATTTTTCCATTGATTTTTAGAGATATTAGAGGAGAAAGCAAAAGACAGAGAGAAATATCTATGTGAGAGGACACATCAATTGGTTGCCTTCTGTTTGGGCGGCTACCAGGACCCTGGTATGGGAGGAGCCAGCATCCCAGGAAAGTGCCCTTGACCTGAATCACATGTCAGATTAACTCAGTCCAGATCCAATGCTCTATCCCCTGAGCAAAACCAGCTATTGTCATTGGGTTTCTTTTTAATTTCTTTTTTAAAATTTTATTATATGTCCAAGTCCATCTACAGAAAAATATTGAGTATATCAAGCTGAAGTTAGTCCCTGGATCCCAGCAGAACCATTAAAGGAGCAGGCAGCTCTGAAATCTAGCTCAGGGACAATGAACCTGGGGCCCATGTTAGGTCACTGCCAAATTTAAGAGGTTAGGTACTGCCCCTGGTTCCAGCATCTAGCTACAAGTGAGGTCCCTACTCCAAGAAATCCAGTTCAAAGCCTTGATGGAGAACAGGTCCCTCTGGTGACCTTGCAGCAAACCAGAGAAATCCCCATTTCCCTAGGCTGTCCTGTAGGTGGGGCCATAGGAACAGAGAAGCCAGCTCTTGTAGGAACAGCACCCAGGCACTAGTTCCTGGGACTTGTGAGAGGAAACAGCTCCTATTGCCCAAGAACTGGTTCTAGAAAGGCTGAGGAAAATCCTTAGGCTCCACTATCCCTGGAAAGTTTCAGGAGCAGCCATGGCCAGGCACAAGGAGGCATTGTAGGGAGTAAAATGAGTGGTTGTCCCTAAGCTTAAAAAAGGCTATGTGTAGAAGGGACTGGCAGTGCCAAGGAATCCTGGAGGCTCCTCAAGAGACTGTACTCATTATACTGCCAAAGGGTAAAGGCTAAGAGAGAATCTTCTATTTTTTTTTTAATACCAAGACTACATTGTTTTATGTCCTATAGCTCTACAGTAATATATATAAAGTCCTTTCTCTACAAAATTTTCCTGATGAATCTTCTATATTCTTTTCTTCCAGGTCAAGTTAAAAGTGTGCTTAGTTCTCTCAATGCTTACTATTAGAGGGCTCCTGTTTAGTTATGACTCTCAGAAATCCTACTAATATGGAGGTAAAGCAGAGGAAAACCATTGGGTGGTATAACTGGAGAGGACTCTGTAGGAGACTGGGAGATTTAGAGAAGTCAATAGGACACTGTTGGAAATGAAAAGTAGATGAAGGAGCATTAACTAGCTGGCCTAGCAAAGGGAGATTTGGTGGCACAGCCTTGTTGCCTGAGGGCAACTGTGGGATGCAAACACTTCCCTGGAGGTGAGTGGAGTCAGAGCAGAAAGCTCAGAATTACTAGGGAGCAATAAGTGGAGGTGTGGACTGCAAAGGGGCTCAGGGTTCCTCCGCTATTCCAACTCTGGAGATACCTCAACCAATGGCAAAGCACTGATATGAAGAACCCAGTAAGATGGCAAGGAAGCCTTGGGAGGCTGATGGTGATTATGGCCTCATGTGGACAGGAAAGAGAAGCTCAGAAGAGAGGCAGGCACCAGTGCCTGCAGAGGCTTCTTAAGGTAGGTCTGTGTTTCTACCACACAGCCCTAGGCGAAGGGTAATCCTCTTGATCCCTCACAGCACAGAAAAATGCAGCTGCCAGGACTCCAGGGCATGAGGGGAGAAATGCCCAGGAGT
The DNA here is from genome assembly GCA_036971965.1 of Nyctalus aviator. Classification (NCBI taxonomy): domain Eukaryota; kingdom Metazoa; phylum Chordata; class Mammalia; order Chiroptera; family Vespertilionidae; genus Nyctalus; species Nyctalus aviator. The sequence goes on along the minus strand of JAPZQD010000061.1, from coordinate 1,325 downwards.
CTGCAGAGCAAGATGGAGGTGAAAAGCAGGAACCAGCAGTTATCTGGAGAGTTTTCTTCTCCCCAGACAGTCTACTTGGAGCTTGCCAGGTGCAAATCAAGAAAACAGTCCTCAGAAAAGGGGAGCTCAGGAAAGCCCTACTCCCAGCAAGCAGGGCCCTGGTGAGAGGTCACAAAGGGGAAAGGCAAGCCCAGGATATATGTGACTATCATTGCCACCTTAGTCTCCTTTTGTCATCTTTAATGTTGAAAGTATTAAATATGTCCCATTTTATTTCCCATTGAACCCCTCCAGCCAACCATGACCCTTGCCCCAGGCCTTCATCACCCTATTGTCTGTGTCCTTGGGTTATGCATATATGCCTACTAGTTCTTTGTTTGATCACTTCCCACCCACCACCATTCTCTGAATTCCCTCCAAGATTCCACACTCTTTCTCAGGCTTCTAAGTCTCTGGAACCACTCTGTCCATCTGTTTATTTTGGTAAATTAGATTCCACCTATGAGTGAGACCATGTGATTATTTGTGTTCCCTGAATAGCTTATTTTTCTTTGTATATCATTCTCCAGAACCCTCCTGGCTGTGTCAAAGGGTAAGAGATCCTTCTTTTTTACTTCTGCCTAGTATTCCATGGTATAAATGTGCTGCAGCTTTTTTATCCACTCATCTACTGATGGGAACTTGGACATTTACAGAATCTTAGCTATTGTAAGTTGTGCTGCTATGAACATAGGTTCATACAGTCTGTCTGGTTTCTGGTTTCTTAGAATATATTCCTTGAAATCGGATCACTGGGTCAAATGGCAATTCCATATTTATGAGACTGATGCACTACCTACTGCGCTAACGAGGCACCTGGCATTTCCATATTTAATTGAAATATTCATGAAGACAGGACAGCCAGTGTATTTTCTTAAAAATCTTTATTTATTCTAAAATATGTATCAATACAATCAGAAAGGAGAAGATTATTTTAAAAATATATTTTAATTTATTATTTATTTATTTCAGACAGGGATGGAGAAGGAGAAGGAGAGGGGAAGAAGAGGAAGTGTGGGAGGGAGAGTGAGAGTGAGAGTGAGAAGGAGAATGAGAGGGAGAGTTAGAAGAGAGAGAAGGAGAGGGAGAGGGAGAAAGAAACATCAATGATGAGAGACTCATTGATTGGCTGCCTCCTGCAAGGCCCACAATGGGGATCCAGCTCACTACCTCATCATGGGCCTAACCAGTAACAGAACCCTGACCTCTTGCTTCATAGGTTCAACCATTGAGCCACACCAGCCAGGTAAAATAAATCTCACTTTCTAAAAAGTATTGAAAATAAA